>SOPF01026132.1:0-50948 GCA_012979155.1 Hypericum perforatum
AAGATTTTTTTAGTTTTCGCAACAAATGGGAATTTACCGGCATCATAAAATGGGTTAAGGTTGTTGTTACTCTATTCATCAAATACTTTAAAAACTCGAGAAATTGAAAAGTGGACATGCACGAGAAATAGGAGATGAGCCGGACAAGTGGTGCCTTTTGGTTGGGAGGATCGCTAGTGGAAGAAACGTGGAAAGCATACTTGTTTGCGCGGCGACGCGAGACCGCACTTTCTTCTTTAATGTTTATAACCACTTCCACTTTTTTCTACATTTTTGTAATCATTAATTTATTCGCAACATAAGGTGTTGCTTCCGGATTGATTTCCGTTGGATGCTTTCCCATTTTATTATTTTAGGCAAAACTGGAGTAAAGTACTGGCACATGAGATTTAATTTTAAATAATGCTCATATGGGTTACAGTGGAGATTCTCGGGTGCTATAGGTTTTCAGGTTCCCACCTGGAGGGTTTTTATTTTATGCTAATTTACTAGCAGATATTTATTGTACAAAATTATATCAACAGTCCCACTATGATATTATTATGCAGGCCATTAAATTTGAAATCCAACTTTATCTTAATGCGGTTTTTATTAAGTATCCAGCATCTTCAGATCTAAAAATAATTTGAAATCCAAATTATTTGATATATTGATGACAGTAGCTTAATTTTTATTATCAACCATACAATACTTCTTAGCAAAATTTACATGTTTGTGTATTCTTATTTTATTGAATATTGCTATGCGTAGCAAGTTTGTACTCAACTGCATTCATAAAACTAAAAATTGATACGAAAAAAGTAATTATATCATAAACAAATTGACTTGCCACTTGCTATAATGAAGTCAATGGTCAGGTAGAAAAAAGTGATGTCGTTTGCGCGGCGCCGAGAGGCCGCACTTTTTTTTTTCCTTCTTAAATGTGTAACCGTACTCCCTCTGTATTATTTTAGTTATTATTTTATTCGCAACAAAAGATAATGCTGCTGATAATGATATCTGTTGGATGCTTTACAAATTTAGCTCTCTCAAGAAAAATATAGTAAAGTACTGGCATATCAGTTTCAAAACATGCTCTTATAAGCTACCATGAAAATTCTCGGGTATTTTCTGTCTAATTTTAGAGCAAAATACTCATAACGACAGGCAAGTATTTTGTTTAAAGATGCAACCAATTCAATGGCAACATCATACCACCCTTTTAATTTATTTAAAAAAGAAAACCAAACTATGAATAGGTCACGTAATAAAAAAGTTAAAAATACATATTATTCAAAATATATATCTTATGCCCTACATTTTAAATAAACCTGAGACGCAATTACAATGTCACATCAATACATTCAGACATAATCAACCAGAAAAGATTGGTAGAAACAGACATGTAAGTCAGTTGTGAGGTAAGCATTAAGCAATACTAAAATTAAATCTTCTCAGCAAACTCTTGAATCAACTCTTAGGATTGAAAATTTGTCTCAGGTGTTAGGCCCAAAGTGTCTAGGCCCAAGCGTGTCATGGGCCCAAAAAGAGGCTACTACCGGCCCAATTACAAATCCAAATCCAGTTCTACGGGCCGCGGACTGAAACTACCAGACGACCGGTCGTAAGGGACTCCCGAACCTCGTTAAATTAAACTGCGAATTACTTAAGTCGGTTGTAACGCAAGCAAAAGGAGTTTTGACAAATTGACGCTGCGTAGAAGACAAGTCATGCGTCGGGAGATATGAGCCGCGGGGGAATCAACGGCCACTGAGCGCGAATCGGAGGGAAGATTTATATATCGCGAGAGATTGAAGATATCGTAGCGGGGAGACGAGAAATTGAGAGAAGAGATGGGGATCGTATTCACTCGGATGTTCTCTTCTCTCTTCGGGAACAAGGAAGCTCGGATCCTCGTGCTCGGCCTCGACAATGCCGGCAAAACCACTATCCTCTGTAACCGCCTTCTCCCTCCTTTCTCCTGTTAACCGCTTCGTTTCCCTGATTCGATCTGTTCGATTCGCGATCTTAACCATTTGTTTTGGTTTTTTTGTGTGTGGATCCGTTTGATTTGTTTTTTCAGATCGGCTTCAGATGGGAGAGGTAGTCTCCACGATCCCGAGTAGGTTCCTCTGTTTTAATTATTATTTATTTTATGTTTTTTTTTGTGGTACGGAGTTTGATTTGCGAATGTTCTGTTGGCTCTCTCAGCGATTGGGTTCAATGTGGAGACCGTACAGTACAACAACATCAAGTTCCAGGTGTGGGATCTAGGTGAGTTCGTCACCGCTTATCTTATCTTATCAGATCTGGGGTTTATAATCGTCTGGGCACGATGAACGGATCTGTGTGTTAGCATGTGCACGATGAGCGGTTTTTAATGTTAGCGTGTGAGCTGGGATGCATGCCCGGGTTTAACGAACTTGTGGTTTTGTTTGAACAGGTGGGCAGACAAGTATCAGGTAATTCTGTCACTCTCTGCTTCTGCCTCTTATCGGAAATGCGAGTATTATAGGAATTGAGTTGAGATTCATGAAGAACTTGGCATTTCTGTACTCTTCGTAGTCGGTAGTCTTTTACATGCCGGGTTTGAGGCAGGCACATGACACAAAAGATTAGAAGTATTGCTTGAGACTAAAGGACTTTGCAATATCTTGCATCATTTATGATCTCCGTTAAGCATATCGTTCTGTTTAGTGGTGATCTGTCACCAATGCTTGTGTTATCCTTTGATTTTTGGGGTATCTTCTCCTTATAGATTTTCTACGATTTGCTAGTAGGATGCCTTTTTAGTTGATTATCATACCAAAAGAAATTAAAAATCCTTGTCCCGAGATCACAGCTTAAAATAGTGCTTTTTGCCTTTTTGTTGCTTGTCAACATTTGTACTGCGTTCATCTTCTCTGGGGAAATCTGTCTTTCTATTTCAGACCATATTGGAGGTGTTATTTTCCAAACACCCAAGCTGTAATATATGTGGTTGATTCAAGTGACACGGATAGATTAACAACTGCCAAAGAAGAATTTCATGCTATTTTAGAGGTACATTCCTGGCTGAATCATAAACTTTGTGAAACTTGCCGTTTTATGCTATTGCTAGCATATGATGCTTGCTTTCTTCTTTTTCACAATGTAGACAAATCAATCTCTTAGAGTTACTACTTCTCTAGAGGTCATCCAGTATACTGTTCTTGGTCTGGGTTCTTTTAACAACCAAGAAATTTCTTCAGTTGCTTGTGGAAGAAAAGCAAAACTATAAAACTGCAAAATGATTGGCTCAAAGAGATAAGAGTCTGATCAGGAAACAGTTCATTGGTTCTTTGTATATGACTGATGTGTTTTTGTAACTGTTTATTTCCAAAAAGAGAGCTGTATACATGTAGTTGGGTTAAACTGAACTTTCCTTTCCTTTTGGGTTAAACTGAACTTTCCTTTCCTTTTCTTTCTCTTGGTTGTTCTGTAATCTGCATATAGTATGTACATGATGGAGATCATGCTATCAGTTTGCAGTATATTCCCCAATTCTGACCACCCTTTTTTTTTTATGAAAATAAGCCTTAGATTCTTATGTCTGAACAATCAAGTTAGCCCTTGATGTCATTATATTTATATAAAATCAGAGAAGTCAAGAAAATCCTTGCCCGTAAACTGACCTAGCTGCCCGCTGTACTGAGCCTTGCCAATTTTCATGATTAGTAACAACGTTTATGGGGTTAGCTTGCACCAATGGTAGATGGGATCACGAGTGTGCTTTTATCATTTTGACTCATGTAATTCCTGATATCTCTTTGTTCAGGAGGAGGAATTGAAAGGAGCCATTGTCCTTATTTTTGCAAATAAGCAGGTAAAGAAGCTCATTGTACCACAGATTTCAAAGAGAAGAATTTTGATGTTGGACATTGTTGGTCAAAAAAATAATGTTGGAGCACGTGCTAAGATCTTGAATCGCTTACAATTTTATGAATAGGATCTGCCTGGAGCACTCGACGATGCTGCAGTAACTGAGGCCTTAGAATTGCACAAGATTAAAAGCCGCCAGTGGGCCATCTTTAAAACCTGCGCTACAAAGGGGGAAGGCCTCTTTGAGGGCTTGGACTGGTAAGCATGCTGCTCTGTTCAGTGGATACTTCTGTTCAATTTTTTTTTAACCTTTTGATCCATTGGCAGTCCCCTTTCTTCAATTGTCTGTTGGAATGAGGGGTTCTATTAAGGATGAGCAGAATACTCGAGCAATGAGAAACTTCTGCGGGTTATGTGGTGCTAAACTTAATTAAATTGCTGCATCATACACGTTTTGGGTGGAGCAAAATTTTCCTTTTCTGTATCAAGAAAGAGCATGAGTATTGCTTGCCGCATGAATGTGCTTTATTCACGTGGTTCGTCAAAGGGGCCTCACTACAAAAATGATCGATTGCAGGTTGAGCAACACCTTAAAGGCTGGAGGGGGCTAATTTATGCAAGAAACGTGTAGTGTTTGTTGACCAGATGAGAAAGACCTCAGTGGTATCTGCCAATATCATGATAAAGCCTCTCCCTTTTCTTTGTTGTTCTAAATCTTTGTTCTCATCTTCATCCAGTGAAGGACATTCAACGACTGAGTTCCATCAGTATTTTTCCCGTAGCATGTATGATTACATACAAATATAGTCTTGTGAAGATCTCACCTTTTGGGGAGTGGTGTCGGATGATTTACGTAGTTTTCAGGTTACAATTCTTTGAAGGCCGAACAATCGTGTCTTGGGATTCATTGATCGTGCGTTCCATTACAGATGTAAGAACTTGCAGGTTTCGAATTGGTGCCTAATGTCCAGCGATCTGGATTTTCTGGATTACATCCTTCACGTGTCAATCTACGATTCTACGGCTTTTATTTTTTATTTATTTATTTTTTACCACACGAGCCAACTAAATCCAAGGGAAAGCCGGGTGGGTAACGGGAATTTGCATTTCCGTTAGACCACCCGCAGCGGTAAAGTCCCGCGCCCCGGGTGTGCCACGTGGCGGCCCGGGATTGGGCACGGGACTGTGGTCGGGGCGCCCCTGGTGTCAGTCGGGGCACGCCTCGCCCCGGGCGACGTGGTCCCTTCTGATTGGGCCACGTCACCTGGGGTAATATAATATTATTTTTTTTATTTTTTTTAAAAATTGAAAAAAATTAAATAAAATCGGAAAAATTTGGAAAAAATTCTAAAATTTCTTTTACTGTTTTTGACTTTTTTGTGCAATTAAATATTTTTTATTATTTTTTGGTAATTTTATACAATTTTTTGAATTCAAATAACGGGACTTTTCGGATGAAAAAAAATATGTGTGGTCCAAATTTGATGTAAAAATTGTATGGTCCAAATTCATTTGAAAATTCTATAAATAGATACAACATCTTCATAATTTTTTGCTTTCACAATTGTATAATAAGGATTAATCAATTTCAGTTTTTAAATTTATGTAATTGTTTCCAAGTTCGCATGTAATATATTTCGAATTTTATAAAATTTCTATTTCGCAAAATGTGGCACTTCGAAATTAAATTTACCATTTTTAAAGTTACGCGAAAAAAATATTCGATTATGATACAGTTAGCTGAATTTTAAAAAAGCTGAGCTGAGAAAAAGCTGACGTGGCGCCCAGGACGTGGCACTGTAGCAGGGGCACCACTGTGGGATGAAAACTGAGAGCAGGGGCGCGGCTGACGTGGCGCCCAGGGCGCGCACTGTAGCAGGGGCACCAATGCGAATGGTCTTATGTCAGCATCGGCAAATGGCGAATTCGTGTACAGCGGATAACGACACTATTCCTTGCAGGAATTCGTTTGATGATGCCGTTCGCAGAATCTATCATCTAGCCAGAAGAAATTCCGAACATTAAATTAGGAAGAGTTCTGGGGCATAAAGAATAAGTGCACGCCAGGAACTAGTTTCCACTTTGAGATTCTGCACATTAAATTTCCAGGTGCGCATATGATTAGTTTGTGCCCGAGCTTATCACTTGGCAGGCTTTGTTTGAGACAATTGACTCGCACTGATCGTTTTGAAAAGTAATAAACTAAAAAAAGTATTTAACAATAATGGATATATTATATTTAAATGATTTCGAAAGTTTCTTTTAAAGTTGTGATATTCAGAGCCAGTTATTCTATAAATAATATTTATTATATTAGTGAGACGTAAATTTAAGACTTCATTAAATGCATCCAAGTAATTTTGTTGGTGAGTTCCTACTAAATGTACATATCATTCATATTGTAAACCGTGTCATTTCAAGTTCGAATCTTGAAACTAAATTAAAATAGTATTTGTACCGACGTCGGCGAGGATGGATACCCAAGTGTAGGTCGTTGTCAAAAAGGGAAGGCAGGCGTGGCGTGAGAAGCTGGAGACGGAGGGCCACATGACATGGGAATCAAGTCGTCTACTTGTGCCGTCTGTATCTAAAACGAAGCGGATAGACGACGTATCGAGGAGGTCCCTACTCCTCCTAACCCAGAATCCAAATCACCCACAACCTCTGCATTGAATTTTGCAGAGAATGAAAACAATTTGTTATTGGTTGGACTATACATTCAAATCGATATTATTTAACAAAAAAATTATATTACTGTATAAACGAATTATTGTCATAACAAATTACCGTTACTTCATATTAAAAAAAATATTATCATTTCATATATGCAAATTAATATTATTTAATTCTTATGAATTACGTGTCTCTCCTCACCAAATCTACCCCGGGCAAAATCCTTCCGGGTGTAGCTAAATCCACGCTCCCTACTGATACATCCTCGAATTGCCAACTTGGCCTACTAACCCATTATTGACCACTAGTTCCTTGTAGTCGGCGTCAACTATTACTTGCTTTCACACTTTTTCGGATAACTAAGAAACAAACTAGTTTGGAGTCCTTGTGGGAAAAAAGTAATGAAGGGATTAATAACGACGTTGTAAAAATGTGGAAATTCGTTTTAAGGTGAACTCAACGATATAAGTAATTAAGGTAGTTTAAATCGAAATATGATCACCACTATCACTATTCTACTAAACTAAATTCTATAAACCCAGCGAATTACTAAACCAAATTTAACAGTTCAGCGTCCGAGTGAAGCTAAGCTAAAGATAAAAAATAGAGATTGATAAAAAAAATTATGATTTTTTTTCCTTATCCCGAGTTCCGAGCACTCGAACACTAATCGGCACAAACACCTACTACCTCATATATCCAGAATACCTAGAACTTAATTTCAAATATCAAAAGCCACCTATGATGTTTGGACCCTAGATACCTCAAACCAACTAAGGTGTTGTGACCTAGATACCCAAAGCCAAGTAAGGTATTCTAGTCCTAGGTAACCAAAGTCACTGAAGGCATTGAGACCCTAGGTGCCTAAAGCCACTTAAGATGTTGGAATCTTAGGTATCATAAATATCCTAAGACCATCCGCACCCCATACTCCATCCAATAAACAATAAACAATTAATATATCTATCATCAACTTATCCACCTCAACTCATCCCTCTATTCTCAATTTTTACCCACACTCGCATCTCCCACCCAATCCATCCCTAACCAATAAATAATTAATATATCTATCTTCCATATCATCAATTCAATTAACTTTAATTTTTTTAATTCACATTTTTTTATTCGATTTTGTACTTCGCATTAAATTATTAATTTCGAATAATAAATAATAATAATTTTGTCAAAAAATATTAAATTAGCAACAATTAAAATTACATAGAAATTGTGAAATGAGAAATTACAATATTTACGTATTTTAGAACCAAATATTAGAATTCTCAATTAAACTTATATTTTTGTCGTTATTTTGTATACATTAAAATTAACTAGAAAAGAAAAACAAATAAAAGAACCAATTAAATAAGCAAAATGGGGCCCACCATCCCCTTTTTTAAGGGTTGTATGGGCGTCCTCGGTTGCTTCTGTTTTTCCTTTCTTATTATTTTTATTTTCAAAAATTATGTGGGACCTACAGCCCTGCCCATCCCCGGGCTACGGATGCAAGCGGTCTAATGTGTAGTGATTGCAAAAAGACCCATATTTTGTAGGTCAGACCATTATCGTATCATGTTAGCTTTAAGTTCTTAAGGTCATGTGTAAGATATGAATTTGTGTCTATTAATTTCGATAAGATCTAGGTTTGGATATGGTCGATATAAATCAAGATTTTACCTGTAGATTCATTAGTTAGATCCTATCCATATATCCATTAATTATATCCTACTTAGTCCCTAGTTAGTCTATTATTAAAATAATTATAATATATATATAAATTAACCTACAAATGTATTTAAATTTGATATCTTTTTTTACTTAGTAGATTTAGTAGCATGTGAAAATAGTGTTGAATATACTTTAGTTATTGATGATGTCGATAATAAATTGTAGGTATATATGACACTAATTTTTCATTAAACTATCATATATTAAATAACTAATTACAAATTAAATTTGAGATTCATATATAGAAGCAGTCAAAAAAATTAAATTATCAAAGAAAAAAGGGTAAATTTCTCTCAGGTCCCTGTCTTATTGCTGATTTTGTAATAGGGTCCCTAAGTTATTTGAATAAGATTTAAGATCCCCGTTTTATAACGATATATTGGTCTAAAGTCCTTGGCTGATGTCATCAATTTTTTTTTAGTTTTTTTATCATAAAATTGACGAAACTACCCTTAGGCAATAAAATAAAAAAATCATCTTCTCCCCCAAATCATCTTCTTCCTCCCCCGGGGTCCGGCGACTCCTCTCCCCGCTCATCTCCCAACGGCGACACCAAGATCCTTAAGTACCAGAAATCCCCCATCGACCTTCCCTTTTCCCCGTTCCCAATCCTCCTTCTCCTCCTTCCCAGAAGAGGGTTTGTTCTTTCTTTTTCTTATTTCCAAACAAAACCCAAAAAAAATATCAACACGTTATCCTCGATGACCAGATCCACCCCACGTGCGACACCGTCTTGTTCATCGCAATTGCCCACTTGTTCACCGCCCCCGCCTCCTCCCTGCTCCCGCTCACCGTCTCCATCTCTCTCTCGCTTCTTTGCCATTTTGATTGGACGTGGATCGGATTTCCCACTTCGATGGGATCGATTACCTAGTTTTGTGTGTTGGTTTTCTTCCCTTTGTTTTAAGAAGCTTCAAGATCTCGAGTTCTCCTCGTCCCTCGATCAGATCGATTACCTGGTTCTGAAACCAATACCCCAGAAGATGGTTTGCTCTTTGGAGGTCAACGAGGAGGAGCACCGATGGGCCTGTAATTATTCTTAATCGGCGGATTAGGATTGTGGCTGTAATTTAGGAAATCGTAAATTGTTTTTTGTTGATTAGCTTACCTTAGGTTTCAATTTCGTGGTCTGTTAGGTTAATGTTTGTTGTTTCTGGGTTAATTACCCATGTTTGTTGTTTCGCGAGAATGTGATTGTGAACGGGAACGGGAACGGGAACGTGAGGTTAAAGAAGGGTTTTTATTTTATTTTTGGCTGGTATTTTGGTCAATTCAATATAAAACAACAAAAAAAAATTGATGATGTCAACAAAGGTTCAGCCAGAGACCTTATAACAATATTTCGTTATAAAACAGGGGTCTTATATCTTATTCAAATTACACAGGGACCTTATTACAAAATCGTCAATAATACAGGGACCTGAGGGTAATTAACCCATGAAAAAAATAAGGGCAAATTACCTCTAGTCATAATTCTCCTAGCGGGTCCCTTCTTTCTCATAAATGAGTAATTCGTCCATGTTTTATGAGAAAATATTTGTCTGGGGTTCCCACCGACCAAATCAGCCTTTCTATTTTTTTTACATGTGAAATGACTTTTTTACCCTTCACAAAAAGACAAAAGAGTCATTATTTTTGTCTTTTTGTGAAAGAGTAAAATAGTCATTTCACATATCAAAAAAATGAAAAAATAGATTCTGAAGTCAACTAGGGACCCGAGACTAATATTTTTTCAAAAAACAGGGATGACTAAATCGTCTATAAGAAAGAAGGGACCCGATAAGAGAATTTGATTAAGACCAGGGACTAGGTAGTAATTTGCCCAAAAAATAATCACGAAAATTTATTTAGAAGTCATATAGAAATTTTATAAAAAAATATTTTATTTTGAAACCTTATATTTAAGGTTTATTTATTTATTGATTATTTTTAACCATGTTTATTAAGTTGGTTTAAATATTATTATTTAGTTTAAATTTATTTTGATACTCTTTTATTATTTATGCTTTATTTTTTAAAATTTTATATCAATTATATTAAATTTAAAAAATTTATGGTATAAATAGATTATATTAAAATTTAAAAACATTATGGTATTAAGTAGCAAATATATGAATAAGACATGTATCTTTGTTTACACTCTAAGATCTTGGTCTGGTTCTTTGAAAATATATTAATATGCTCATGGATAGGGTATAATTCAAACTATAAAAATTAGGATATGAGTTAAATCATATTAATACCCTACAGTAGCTTGCCTTAAGTACTCAAAACTAACTAAAGTATTGATACCTTAGACAATCGAAGTTACCCAAGGTGTACAGTCCTAAAATATCTTGGGCCAACCAAGAGATGGATACCCTATGGTATCCCGAGCCAACTAAGGGATGGAGACCCTTAAGTATCGGCAGGGGCGGTGCCACATGTAATTAAGTGAGGTCAATTGACTCCACTTAATTTTATTTTATTTTTGATAATTAACTATACTTTTTAATATATATTCCTACTAAAATAAAAAATTAACCTTATTAATTTTAAAAACATTAAAAATTGACCCCACTTACAAAATTTTCTGGCTCCGCCTCTGAGTATTGGGACCAATAAAGGAGTACTCTTAAATTCTTGACTCTAAGTACCCAGACCTAACCTTGTTGCACTCTAAATAACTAGATCCAAAGAATAGTATATGTAATCTTGACTATAGGTAGTAACTCCATCCTCGTCCTGCTAATACTCAAGCTCTGTCGATTTCAAATATTCGGTGAGTCTAGTTATCTCTAAGTTTTGTCACTCTCTGAATTCAATAGTAAAATTTATTTTATACTTCAACAAATTCAATCAATTTTAAGCATGAAACATTTAACATTAGAATATTTTTAATAATTTAAAATTTAACAATCCTTACAAATACACGTATCTGTCAACTCAAATTATGCAAAAGCACTTAAAGACGGGGTGAAGAAGGGGATTCCCAAAAGCAAAAATCAACTCTCTGTTCCTTAAGAGCTTGCCCCTTCTCCCTTCCTTTTCCCGTCCTCCCTAATGTTCCTTCCTTTTCCCTCTCCATTTACTCCATCCCCCAACCTCACCCACCTCCTGCCACAATCTTAACCCCAATCCTACCACCCCTTATCACTCCCTTTAATCTAATCCACCATTGGCCTCCCCTCCACGCCAATTTACTTCTGCCCCTTTTGAAATCCTAACCCTAACCACCTTACCACTTCCCCTACTTAATCTGATCCCTTTTTCCTCTCTCCCCTTATCCCTCTGGTAATTAGTATAATAATCTCCCTCATGGGCTCCAGCTCGGATGATAGCCTCGCTCTAGCTGAAATCCTCAGAGAGACAAGTCTCTTGAAGCATAGATCCGAAGTCCTCCTCTCCCCAAACATTAAACTCGACGAATGGGATCTTGATCTTGTTCTCGTCAGGAAAATCATCTCTTCCAGATGGACCCGGGTCTCCTCTTTAAAAGCATACGTAGTCAAGTCTTGGGGAACCCCTCCTGACCTTCTAGATGTTGGTGAGTTTGCTCCAAATTTGTTCTCGTTCTCTTTCAAGAATGTTGATGATAAGAATCGTGCTTTAAACAACACCCCTTGGTTGGTGGACAATCAACACCTCATCCTCAAGGCTTGGAATCCTGATATAGCATGGCGTGATATTGATTTCTCGCTTTCCTACTTTCACGTTCAAGTTCACAACCTCCCAAGATCAATGATAAGCCGTAAAACTGTGGATATTATAGGTGGCCAGTTTAAAGGGCTTATTTTGGTGGATGAGAATGAGTTGGCCTCTCCCGGCCGAAGTCCTTTCCTCTACCTGAAGGTTTTATTTGATGTGGACCTTCCCCTTCTTCTGGGTTTTCAGATCCCTGAGCTAATCATGAGCCCCTGCTCAATACCTACAAATATGAAAGGCTACTAGAATTTTGCTTCTTCTGTGGTTGACTTGGGCACTCTGATCGGCTATGCTCTATTGATGGCAAATTGGCTGCCCATTTGAAGAGTTTGCGCTCCAAGAAACTCCTATTCGGATCCTGGCTGCGGGCTGTCCCTAGCTTCAATAGTTCACAAAATGCTCGCTCCTTCCTCAATAGGTCCTCCTCTCGGGCCACCTCTCTACCATGGAATCTCTATATGGCACAGGGTCCCTCTACAGTTCCTGAACTGGATAGAGAAAAATCTGTTATCAATGGGCAATTAAATGAGGATGTCAGATTTGCTGCCCCTCCCTCCCCAGGCGAACTCAGAGACCTCTTGGTCTCTTCATTGGCTGAGGTCTCCCTCATCTCATCTCCAAAGACTTCATCTCTATTGCCAAAGGAGGTCTCGTCTATAGATGAACCGTCGAGCTCCAATGGCCCTTTTCAAGATGGGCTGGAATCCCAGAGGCAAATTATTCTACTTAATAATCCAGAGCAACCAGTCCTATTACCCTCCTCTACCACTACTAGTACCTCTCTATAATCCGCAACTCTTACCTCAATTACCCATCTCATACCCGGTAATCGAAAACGTATCCTCCCTATGTCACTCATATTTCCTTCACCCCAAACCAACTTACCTAAACTGCCTCCTAAACCAAAACGGAAATCCCCTCCTAAAACCCGAAACTCCAACAAATCCAAAAAAAAAACCAAATTGTCATTTTCTAACTCTAATTCTTCTCTCCTATGTTTATCCTCTCTTGATGGATAGGTCATTTCCCGTACTTACGCGATGGGCTATTTTTCAAAGAATAATCTACAGGATCAGACTTCCATATCCAAGAAGAGACAATACCGAAAGAACTCAACCCTCATTCTTTTGGAGCCTTCTATCCCAGATCGAAATCTTGCTAAAGAATCAGTGAACTCCAATTCAGTAGTCAGAATCATCTATATTGAGCTTGTTTGTAAACTTATTCGTCTCTGGGAGAGTCGGTTCCTAAATATAGTCTGACAATATCCGACTATGAATAGGTTAGGAGAAAAGTTTGTTCGGTATCTCCTTTAACTCTACTTCCTGAGTGGTAGGTCTCCTACCACTCGAGCATCCATGATCGCTTTATCTTGGAACTATCAGGGATTGGGTCAATCCTTGACAGTTCAAGTTCTCAAGGGACTAATCCAGAAATACTCTCTGCAAATAGTCTTTCTTATGAAAACACGACAGCAGAGAGTGAAACTGGAAAAATTGCGTAGAAACTGTAAGTTCCAAAACTGTTTTTACATTGACCCAATTGGTACTTCTGGTGGTTTGGCTCTTTGGTGGAATTCTAAGATTATTGTTGATGTCCTTTCTAGTTCCAAAAATCTCATTGACACTTCTTGCACGACTATAAATAATGGTAACACTTTTCTCATCTCCTTGTACTGTGAACCTGATTTCTCTAAGAAATGCAACTTCTGGTCCTCTCTTAATGGAATTTGCAATAACTCCTCTTTACCTTGGTTATGTTTGGGTGACATAAATCTTGTTTTGAACGACAACGAGAAATTGGGAGGCAACACTCCTGATTTATGGCAAAAGAACCTATTACTTAACTTTATTTAGGACGGAGCATTACTTGACTTGGGTTTTAAAGGTAACCCCTTTACTTGGTCAAATAAAAGATTTGGTTGTGATAATATTCTCCAACGGTTGGATAGGGTCCTTGCCAATGCTAGTTGGATGGTTCTTTTTCCCGAAGCACATGTTATTCATGGCCCTATCTCCATGGGCTCCGACCATCCTTTCCTCCTCCTTGATTTTTGCTACACTAAGATTTTAAAGCATCATTTCTGCTTTGAATCCTTCTGGATCAAGGAGGAGGGATGTAGGGATGTAATCGACCACTCTTAGTCTACTTCCTATGCTGGTTGCCCTTCCTCCATTTTCGATCTAAAGATTACCTTGTATACTTCTGACCTTATCAGATAGAGTAAAAATTGTGTTTCAAACTTGAAAGGACGGATTGCCAAACTAACCAACTCTCTTCTTCAGGTTCAAGCTACTAATCACACAATCTTTTGCAAACATCAAGAAAAATCTATCCTTAAAGATCTTAGTGCCTTGTATGAGAAAGAAGAGATGTTTTGGCATCAACATTCTCGCATTCATTGGTTACAATAGGGTGACCATAACTCTTCCTTTTTCCATATTACTGCCACTCTCCGTAGACAAAAGAACCAAATCGTTAAGCTTAAGAACTCTATTAGCACTTGGATTGATGATCCCTCTTCTCTTAAGTCTCTTATTCATGATCATTTTAAAGTAATGTACTCTGCCCAACAGTCCCCTAACCCTGTTATTTTGCTTAACTGTATTCCTAACTTGGTCACCCCTTCTATGGCAGCTGACCTCCTCAAGGAAATCACGACAGAAGAGATTAAAAAGTTGCTTTTGAGCTGGGAAGTACCCATTCTCCAGGATCGGATGGCTTTTCTGGTATGTTCTTCCTAACTTTCTGGGACTTAGTCTCTTTCGATCTGATCTCCTTAATCAAGAGCATGTTTTTGAATGCTAGTATTCCTAAGGCTGTCAACCAAACTCACATCGTCTTGATCCCTAAGAATTATGGTCTTTGGTGATTTTAGACCTATAGGCTTATGTAACTTTGCTTATAAAGTTTACTCTAAGATCCTAGCTAATCAAATTTCCCCCCTTATGGATTCCCCCATTACGGCCAACCAAGGAGCTTTTGTTAGGAATCATAGTATCCATGACAACATCACTATTGCTCACAAAGCTTTCAACTATTTGAACTCTAGCTCGTGGAATCCCAACCCCTCTATGGCTATCAAATTAGATCTTAAGAAGGCCTTTGACTTAGTTAACTGGTCTTTCCTCGAATGTCTCATGCTTAGACTTGGTTTTCCTATTAGGTGGGTTGATATTATTATGAGTTGCATTAACTCTGCTTCTTACAGTGTGTTATTTAATGGGCAACCTCTTGATTGGTTTGATTCCTCTCGTGGCATTAGACAGGGAGATCCCCTATCTCCTTTTCTTTTTCTCTTTGTATTAGATGCTTTAGCACACTTTTTGAATCACTCTCAGCAACAAGGCCTTATTCAAGGCTACCGCTTGAACGAGCATTGCCCTGCTATCTCACATATCTTATTTGCTGATGACACTCTTCTATTCAGAAAAGTTTCCTCTGTGGAAGCCTTTGCTCTTAAACATATCCTTACCACATTTACGAATGCCTCTGGTCAAGATATTAATTATGCTAAGTCCAGTATTCGTTTCGCCCTTCTGGTTTCGGAAACTGACAAATTGCACATCTCTAACATCCTGGGTATGCCCTAAATGGATTCTAGTGACAGGTATTTAGGCTTTCCTTCCTCTTGGGGAAGGTCTAAATCTGAGGCTTTAAAGTTCTTGCTTGACAGAGTTATGAGCAAAACTACAAGTTAGAAGCAAAATTTGCTTAGTATGGCTGGAAGAGAGGTCATGATTAAATTTGTCCTCTCCTCCATCCCCTGCTACTTTATGCACTGTCTACTATTTCCCAAAGCCTTTTGTTCCAAGCTTGATAGTTTACTTGCTAAGTTTTGGTGGTTCGGAGACCTCAATGTTAAAAAAGTTCATTGGGCAAGTTGGGAAGGCCTTTCCTTCTCGAAAAGATCAGGTGGACTTGGTTTCAGAGATTTTCATACTTTTAATATAGCCCTCCTTCCCAAATCCTCAAGGGGCTATATTTTCCCAATTCTGATTTCTCCTCTGCGATAAAAGGTCGCAAGCTTTCTTGGCTTTGGACCAGCCTTTTAGAAGGCAAAAATGCTCTCAAATTGGGTTTGATCTATCGAGTGGGCAATGGTCTTAACTTGAACATTTGGGAGGACCCTTGGGTCTCTTCTTTGCCCTTCGGAAAAATCATGTCTCTGCCCCCGGAAGATACCACCTTGCTGAAAGTTGCCGATTTAATTTACCAACACTCCCGAAGTTGGAATTGGAATCTTTTAACTAACCTTTTCTCTGAATCCAAAAGCAGGCCATTGCGAAAGTGCGCATTGGCTCTTTGGATTCTTTGGATAAATTGGTGTGGAAATTGCACTCTTCTGGTACTTATTCGGTCAAAACTGGTTACAATTTCCTAAAGATCAATGCCCCTCTAAATTTCAATACTTCACGAGTTGGTTCAAGTAATGCCCCCGTTAACACAAAACTTTGGGGTAAAATCTGGAATCTGAAAATCCACCCAAGAATCAAAAACTTTATCTGGAGAGCATCTAAAGACATTCTCCCGGTTTCGGGTTGTCTTTACAGGAGACACTTCTCCCCTACTCCTATGTGTAGCATTTGTGGTTTTGAATTTGAATCGGTTTGCCATATGTTTTTTGATTGTGAACATGCTCGTGCTACTTGGTTTAATAGCCCTTTTGGCCATTCTTCTCTCATGTTTAATCATGCTTCGTTTGGTCATTGGTTGTATGACTTGATTTTATCCTTGTCCAATTCGGATGTAAGCAACTTGGTCTCATTAGCGATGTATACATGTTGGTTAATTTGGAATGCGAGGAACAAATTTATCTTTGAGAATACTAAGATTGATCCTTCTCTCTCTTCGTCATTAGCTTCTCACTCTTACGCTGAATTCTTGTAGGAGGATAGCCTAAGGAGGATCAACGATCATACCATTTCATCTCAGCAAGCTTCGTGGGGCTTCCCGAAAGAGGGAACAATAAAGTTCAACTGTGACGTATCTTGGATCGGGGATTCCCCGACTTCGGGTGCCGTTGCAGTTGCTAGGAATCACAAAGGTCACCTAATCGATGGCCAAGCTGTTACTTTTCATGCCTCTTCCCCACTCGAAGCGAAACTCAAGGCTCTTCAACTTGCAATCATCATGGTCAACAGCTCGTTCAAGCTCTCCAACACAATCATCGAAATGGATTGTCAAATCGCTTTTGAGCTCCTAAGTAACTCTTCTCCCATTGTTGACTAGGACTTAGAGCATCTTGTTTTCTCTATTAGAAACTCTCTTCTAGAACTGCCTTCATATCTTTTATCGCACACTTCTCGCACAAACAATCTTTTAGCTGATTATTTGAGTAAGAAGTGTCGCTTAGGCTTACTTCCGGAGGATTGGTTTTCAACTCTGCCTCCTGACATTGTATCACTTTTGGATGTTGACCCGCCCAACTGACTTAATATAACATTCTTTTCCCTGTAAAAAAAAAGCAAAAACCAAGAAGAACTTTTATACATGGGTCCTGCAAACCCTACCACAACTACCAGTTCACTATCTCGTTCCAACGACAACTCTCTAGTCTTACCCTCCCCTATGGCATATTCCACTCGCACAGGCAAAGTAATCAACAAACAACAATAATAGCAATCACTAATGATCATAGTTTCAATGCAGTTTCGGAAGTTGATCTGGATTTTGGCCAAGCATCTGGAAAATTTGGATTAATTGGTTAAATTGGTTGAGTTGTCGACCAGACTAGAAGTCAGATTTTGACTTCAATTTAAAACTTTTATGTATATATATTTATGTATAAATATAATTGTATATATAATCACATTTACCCTCTAAAAAAATATAAAAAATATGTACAAACAGAACCAATTCAGCTAGACCCAGAAAAAAATAGAACAATCCAAGTCAAGCCAAACGCATAATAAATTCCATCGTAAAATTAGCAAGCACAACCCAACCATAATTAACAACAACTAGAAGTAAACCTAGATAACAAATTTCATACTAAGACAACAATCAGAAGCCAACCTTGAAAGCAAGTAACTAATGGATCAACTCAATTAACCGCCGAACAGAGTGGTTATCGTCAACAATAGGAGGACTCAAAGTCGATGGGGAAGACTCAATTAACCGCCAGACATAGTGGTTATCGTCAGTAATAGGAGGACTCAAAGTCGACGGGGAAGAAGCGTCTGGCAGCACTTGCCGTATCTAACCCACATCAAATAGTCGAGAGAGAGAGAGAGAGACAACGGATACCTGAGGCACAACATGGGCAGAGAGAAATTTTTTTCTGAACTGGGAAGTAGGAAACGTGGATCTGATTGTGATTCCTGAGTACTACCCCTGTTTGGGCAAACCTTATGAGCCGAATAATTCTTGGATGAAAGTTTTCATTCAACCGCTCGCTTTGACGGAAAATAACTAAGTTTATAAAAATTTTGGTCGTACCTACTTTTTCGATCTGCTATCACTATCGAATTCTGATCCAACTAGTCAGGCCGCATATTTAAATGCTAATGATGACCAACGGAAACATATTTTGGGACTCCTAATTTGCAAGAACATGCATTCAGATCCATATACTACGGATCCTTTTTAGTTTTCATAATAAACATATCTTCTGGTTGGTAGAACATATTGCTTAGCATAACATACCTTAGACAATACATATTTATTGAAAATTGGAAATATTTTCTTTGATACATTTATTCAATTTGATTTTGTTTTTTTGGACTTGGTTAGGCGATATTTGATTTGCAGAACACGAGCCAGTATCTGAAGAGTGACCTCAAGGATCTCTATGTCAACTCCGCCGTGTAAGAGTTGTATGTTTGCTTTGTTTGTAGCGGTTTTTTAACTTGATGTTTGTGTTCTTTTGTTTTGAGTGGTGGTGGTGGTTGTTGTAGCCAAATCGATGTGTCCGGGGCCAAGAAGGCAGTTGTCTTTTACGTCCCGTTCTGTTTGAGGAAAGCATTCCGGAAGATACATGTCCGGCTCGTGAGGGAGCTCGAGAAGAAGTTTAGACCCCACTATCATCATGGTCCTCAGGATAGGATAAGTGTAGTAGATCTAGTAATGGTGATCCTAATGTACGATGGTAGGATTGGTAGTGTTGTTTTTTATTTTTATGTTTGGATTTTTAATCTATATGATCCATGATGACATTTTGTATTTTCGGTATTAGCTGGATATTAATATATATAATGCATGATGATTTTCTCTTAATGTGTTTTATAACATTTGTAATATTATATATGAATAGTTGGTATTTAATGTTTAAAAAAAAGAAATGATCCAGAAGATGAATAAATAGAAAAGGAAATAAATTAAATTAAATCAAATTAAATATTTAATTAAAAAAATGATTAGAATGGTCCCGTAAAATGAAGATAGTGGCCATTCTATATAGCCTCAAAAATGATTTTGCGAAAATATTGATTCTGCCTCAATTGGTTTTTAGCGATGATTTTTTTTGCTCTCCTTAGTTATTGCAAAAATGTTTTAGCGGCACCATTAATTTTGCCTCAATTGGTTTTAGCGGGGAAGTAATGACAGCCGCTATAACTTTTTTGTAGCGCTACTTTTGCCACTAATATGCTACCCTATTACGGTGACTTTTATCACCACAAATACCTATAGCGGCAACCCCTTTGCCGCAATATAGATTGGACGGCAGAGATATTGCGATGAATTTCTGCGGCGAACTTTTTCTCTTCAAAATCACATTTGAGGGGATTTTAAGCTTTTAGCCTCAATTTTTGTTCCTCTCTATATTCCATTTTTCTTGTAGTGATCTGCATTAGTGCCCCCGCTACAGTGCGCTCCCTGGGCGCCACGTCAGCCGCGCCCATGTTCTCAGTTCTTAGCTCACAGTGGTGCCCCTCCTACAGTGCCACGCCCTGGGCGCCACGTCAGCTTTTTTCTCAGCTCAATTTTCTTTAAATTCAGCTAACTGTACCAAACTCGAGTATAAATTCGTGTTTATTTCAAAAATACTAAATTTAATTTCGAAGTGCAAAATTTTACGAAATATAAATTTTGTAAAATTTGAAATATGTTTTTCAATTAAATATAATATATTGTTTAAATATATAAGTGTATGAATTAGGGTTACGAATTAGGGTTAGGATTAGGGTAAGGGTTGGGGTTAGGGTAAGGGTTAGGGGTTAGAGTTTATAATTTACATAAAATTATATTGCATTCCATAGTTTATATTAAATTATATTAAAATACAAAATTTATATCCAATTACATAACAATGGTTTATGGTTATCAAGGGTTTAAGGGTTAGGTTTTAAAGGGTTTAGGGTTTAAGGGTTAGGTTATCAAATAACATATAAATTGTATAAAAATACATAATTTATATCAAATTACATAAAAATTACAAAAAAATACAAAACTTACATCAAAAAACATACAAATTACATAAAAATACAAATTTACATCAAATTACATACAAATTACATAAAAATACATAATTTATATCAAATTACATAATTTATCTCAAATGTCATAATTTAAACAATACAAATGAGATTATTGTACTAAACTAATTTTATAAAATTATGATAAAACATTAAATATATATATTTCAAACATAATATTGCAAAATTGTAAAAATAATTTTTTTATAATTGTTTGAATCCACAAAGTCTAATTATTTTGATTCAAAATATTGTGTAAAATTAACAAAAATTATAAAAAAAATTAATTGCACAAAAAATTCAAAAAAAGTAAAAGGAAGTTTTAGAATTTTTTTCGAATTTTTTCGAATTTATTTTTATTTTATTTTGATTTTTTTAAAAAAAAATAAAAAAATATTAAAATATTACCCCGAACGACGTGGCCCAATCAGAAGGGGCCACGTCGCCCGGGGCGAGGCACGCCCTGACTGACACGCGGAGCACGACGAAGTTTTCGTCATGCCCAATCCCGGGCCGCCACGTGGCGCACCCGGGGCGCGGGACCACCTTGCTGCGGGTGGTCAAATGCTTCCGAGTTGTGATTGAAAATATTATTAGGTCAAATTAATTAATTCATTTTAGGTCATATATATGTAGCTAAATTAACTATTATTTACATATTTTTTAAAGAAAAATGATCTTTAAAGTTTGTTAAACTCAAGTTTGTGTAATTTAATGTTTTAGTGTATTATATTTTCATCTGATCCTCGGATAGATCGGAGATTTACTTTGTTGTAAATTTTCAGTGTTGAGATTATTTCAACAATTCACAAGATAGTTTATTCAATATTGAGATTATGTAAGAGTTTAATCATGCAGATTAACAAAATAATGTCTTCCGTTTCTTGTCACCATTTAAGATCTGCGGTTGAACATAAATTAATTGATTTAATAAATATCCAATGATTATATATTTATTCAAAAAAAATTTCAGAGACCATTCAATAATAAAATTAGGATTGCTTTAAGGGATTTACCAAAGTAGAGTGACCTTATAGTATTTTTCCGATTAATCAATTATCAATCCAAGAAAGGAAGTAGGAACAAAGCCAGCAGAGCACCAATATTTGGCTAAGCTTAACCCACGTGTCAGCCTCCCATTGGCTAGAGTTTGGATCTCCTCGGCCCCACAAGATAGAGGAGCTCCCACAAAAACACTGAAAATCCAAGCAAGCAAGCACACGAAAACTTCACAAGTAAGAGGGACAAAAAAAAAACAAAGAGAAGTGAAGAGAAGAAGTGATCATCACGAGAGAGGGAGCCGGGCCGAACCGAGCCGAGCTGGTAGCACTGCTGATAATGGCCACTTCGAAGCTGTGCGACTCGTGCAAGTCGGCGGCGCCGAACTTGTACTGCAGGGCGGACTCGGCGTTTCTCTGCGTGAGCTGCGACGCCAGGGTCCACGCGGCCAACAAGCTCGCGTCCCGCCACGCGCGCGTGTGGATGTGCGAAGTCTGCGAGCAGGCGCCCGCGCACGTGACCTGCAAGGCGGACGCGGCCGCGCTCTGCGTCACCTGCGATCGAGACATCCACTCCGCCAACCCCCTCGCGCGTCGCCACGAGCGCGTCCCCGTCGTCCCCTTCTACGACCCCGTCCCCTCCGCGGAAGGCTTCGTAGAGGAGGACGAGGCCGAGGCCGCGTCGTGGCTCCTCCCCGCGGCCGCCAAGCCGGACCCCTACGCGTGCTCCTTCCCGGATATCGTGGACCCGTTCCTCGATCTTGATTACGTGGACGCCAAACAGGAGGAAGTTGAGGAGGATGAGGATCTCGGAGATAACAACAGCTCCGGGACGGCCGACGGGGTCGTCCCGGTCCAGAGCCAGCTGAACCCTCATCAGTTCACCAACCACGGCTCTAGGTTTGAGCTCGACTTCTCCTCTCCGCTTGGCGCGTCCAAGCCACTTACCTTCCCAACCTACAACTTCCACTCCACCCCTTGCCTCAGCCACAGCGTAAGCATCCTTTCTCGATATCATATTTTCGAACAACGACTAATCTAAAATTGAAACCTAGCGGTATGTTAGGGATTAGTGACAGATTTCACAAGTATTTTTTTATAGTAAAGTTGTATATATCTAGAAAAAAAATATCCGGCACTTACACTTGGTATGATTGTATCGTCTATGAAATATTTTATGATATAATCTCATACGAATAAAATAAAACTACATAATGATTTATCATATAGTACATATGCAATATGATAGGAAGTATCTAAGATTCGAGTGTAAGTGCTAAACAATCCGTTTGTTTCACCGGAAAATATTAAAGTGATAGTATTGGCAAGATTATGAATTAAAATGAGGATATTGGTAACAGGTGTCTTCGTCGTCGATGGAGGTAGGGGTGGTGCCGGAGGGGGAGATATACAGCAGTGGCGGGCAGCAGGTGGGGGTGGAGCAGGCAAAGGAGGCGGTCGCGGTGGCGCTGTCAGGGGTCGACAGGGAGGCGAGGGTGCTCCGGTACAGGGAGAAGAGGAAGAACAGAAAGTTCGAGAAGACCATCCGGTACGCTTCCAGGAAGGCTTACGCCGAAACTCGCCCTAGGATCAAGGGCCGTTTCGCCAAGCGCACCGACCTCGACCACAACCACGACCACGACCATCTCGTCGACCACCGCTCCTCCCATCTCTTAGGGTTCGGGGTCGTCCCTTCCTACTGATGATATCCCTCTCCCATCGTACTACATTCAGTTTTAGTTTTTCTCGAATTTTAACTACCAAAGGGGAGTTCGTTTTTAGTTCCTCTTTTGTCAAGATCTCTGTAATTCGTCCGTGTAACTCTTCTTCTACTGCTTCCATGTTTCTTCCGTTTGATGTTTTTGTATATACAATATACACCAAGTAGTTTTTTCTTTCGTTCCACAATTCTATCTTTTTCAATGTTAAATTAGGGCAAAGAACTAAGGAGTATTTGTTCCAAACGATATAAAATGTAACATGATTTGAGATCTGCAAAAAAAAAATGTATTGGAGGTTGCAGGAGTGAGATTTGCTTGCTCTTATTAAAATGATAGGTAGTGGTTGAAAATCTAAACCTCAGTGGCCAATTGGCTATATAACCAAAACAACTACTAATCTATCAATTGTTTGACTGAAGACTAATAAAAAATAACTGGTCTCTTAATTATTTATTGTTGATTGCGGCTGCAGTTGGTTGTTGGAGAGCGCGTGAAGTGTTAATTTGGACCGTCGATTTCTAGATAAGTATATTTTCCGCCATGGTTTAATTTCTGTGTTAGATGATCGGCAACGGCAACTATCCGAAGCAACTAGATTCAAGGAAAATTGGAGAGTGGGCGCCACACAATAATTGACTTTACCAACAAAAATATTTGAATCAAGTGATATCACACTATTTTATTTATATTTGGATTGTCAAGTTTGAAAGGTCGGAATAAGCAACAATGTTAAATTTTGATAATGTCATATCCAATTCAAAATTGAATTTATTGGTGATGCTATGTATTTACAACAAAAGAAACATACTCTGTAGTGATAAAAGTTTTGGGAGTTAATTGCAAAGGCGAGAAAGTCTTACTTGTTCGCGGTTATCCGTTCTTCCTTGTGAGTTGTTCAACTTGATTTGAAATAAGCTCGTGATTCAACTATTATTGAATGGTCGGCAATTGCTTGAGAGTCAATTTCATGTTGGATAAAATTTGGTAGTGTTTTTCGGCGTCCATGAAATATGAAAAGTTATGGAATCAAGTTTCACTTAAAAATAATAAATTGTGGGTATTTTTCTTTCACTGCCTATCCACACAATGTCACTATCGGAAACAACTTTAACCTTCAGCTGTAAAATGAGTTGGAAGTGGTAGATGGAGTTGGGCCCAAAATGTTTTAGACCAGTATTAAGATTAACTGGGCCGAGTAACACCTCGATAAAGAACAGTAGATAAAGCCTTTTTCATAAATGTTGAATGTGAATGAATTACCAAAGAGCTTGTAACCTAGCGGTATAAGGAGGTGTTGAGTTGGTGGAGGTTCAAGGTTCAAACATTGGTTTGAGCATATGTTGTAATAGAATAGGATTAGAATAGGATCTAAAAAAAATGTTGAATGTGAATGAGTGACAACAAATTCAGACATGGCACATGTGCTGAGATTCTTGCGCGTCCAGGATCAATTGGATCTGGGAATTAATAAGAGTGGATCAATTTTTTAGGTTAGCGTCTAGATCTGTATAGATGCAAATCATACCAAGACCCTACTCTAATAAGAGTATGGATCAATTTTCTTAAACCCTACCACTTTTATGTGTCAACTGTCACGGAAGTTATGCAATATAATACATTATTGAGTATCGATATTTTGGTATTTGTGAATGTTTTGGTTTATAATTTAAATTAAAAAGTCAAAATTATATGTTAGTTAATGGATCCGCTGGTAAGATATATCCCGAATTATTATTAAATATGTATCTACATTTTTACATAAAAATTATAAGATCCAGCCGTCTTGGTCTTACAATATTGGAATTCTATGACCCTTAACCTACTCGTTGTCCCCGGTGGAACGAGTCAGCTGTCACCATCCCTTGCCGGCCAAGGACGTGAAAAATATATAATGATATAATAAAATCCATAATGAATAATTTAATAAGACTTTACAGAACGACCTTGTTCCCCACGCAAAATTTCTATGACAAATGTGATAAAACGACATATCATAAATAACGGTAAAATAAATTTTGAGATCCTGACCAAAAAATAAAAATAAATTTTGAGATGAAATATTACAAATATTATAAAACGACATCGTAAATTTGTTGTTGAACATTTTTTAGTATATAGGAACTTTTGTCCCTCCACTTAAAAAAATAATAATCCAGACATGGCAGATTCTTGCCCTTCTAGGATCAATTGGATCTGGGAATTAATAAGAGAGTGGATCAATTTTTAAGTCTAGAGTCTTGATCTGCATAAAGTCCATAGAAAACTGGATCCAAATCATACCAAGACCCTACTCTAATAAAAATTTGGATCATTTTTTCAAAATCCTACAACTTTTATGAGGAATTGTCATGAAAAAATATGTAATATCATTTATTATTGAGTACCGATATTTGGTAATTGTGAATGTATTGGTTTATGATTTAAATTAAAATGTTAAAATTATATGTTAATTAATGGATCCGCTATATACGTAATTATTATTGAATATCAATCTATATTTTTACATAAAAAATTTCACCTGTCTTGGTTATAATGTCTTAGAATTCTACGACCTTTACCCTACTCGTTGCCCCGGTGGAGCGAGTCAGCTGTCTTCATCCCTTGCCGACCAAAGACGTGAAAAAGATATAATGACATAATAAAATCAATAATGAATAATTTGATAAGACTTCACATTAACAACCTTGTTCCCCACGCAAAATTGCTATGACCATCGTCCATAAATTTGTAGCATATTAGCTAACTATTCTACATAAGCAAACATCGCACAGTAGCAATAGTGAGTAGCTGAAATGGAAAGGGTTCAGTTAAAAAGAGTCTTAGTTCCCTCAAAAACTTTTTTTTTTGTCAGTTGTTTTCCTCCAATGTCACTCTTTACTACGTCAGGTTTATTTTTTTCATGTCGAATTTCGGTGTTGAAGCTGATGTATGGATACGATGGGGGACAGTGATGACAAAGTATTTGTTCGCTCGTCGTACGTAATGACGATTTTCGCCTTGCCGACCACTCTTGAACTGTCTGAGTCTCCCTGCCTTTAAAAATCCAGTTAATGTCTTTAATGTCTCCGTCTCCTTTTGGTCAGACAAATCTTTCTTGAAATTTGCTGCTACAATTTCCGTTTTTTGCTTGTTCCGGGAGTTAGCGTCAATATCAGTAGCTGAAATGTTTTATGGTTACAAGAATGTTGATATAATCTTTTATTTAACTTCTCTAGCAGCTTCTTGACTAAAAATACAGGCTCGAAGGTATCAGAAAACTAAGTTGCAAGTACTTTTGAGTACACGAAACGTCCAGCAGACAAGATTGGTATATGATAACAACTACAGAAATGCAGATCAAAATATAGTCTTCTGGGACTATACAATATCACAATTATAGAAAAAAGTCTAGCTACCTCCAAGGGCAAACTAGACGAAGCTACAATTATCGCACGTAACTAATGTTGCTCCGAAATCCATCTTTTTTGCAGCTTGATGAATTGGTCATGGTTAACTTGCTAGCAGCAAAGCAAATAAACTTGAGTATCAACTTGATTTTTGCCAATAACCGGACAACAATGCAGGTGATGTACTGATGTTATCTCCACTGCCTCTCTGGTTTGCCTCTTGCAACGAAGTCTTAGCACCCCGCTCCGGGTCACTGATGGATCTGATTATTTCAACATCTTCCTGAGAGAATCAAAAGAAGTACAAGGCAACAGAGACGGCAAATATTGTTTCTTTTTGTGATAATAGAATGGTACATAGTTGGAAACAAAGTTGAATCTCCCACCGTTGCCACAACGTCAAATGACAGCTCTCGAGTCTCCCAACATTTTTAAACAGAAACCTATCTCCGAAAAGAACAGCACTTGAGCCAGCATCTCGTTACATTAGTGTCCTAACTTATCTGAATCTGCCTGATTGTATGCATCAGCTGGATTAGTAGTAAGAAAGAGTGGAGCAAAATTAGCGACGTGACGTTAAATTCCAATAAACCAGACTAATGTGCCAGATAGTATATCACTAGAAGAGTGAACAACCAATAGCTGAGTTTGTCTTTGGAAATATTTTGCCTCGATATATTCAGCTGATCCTACACCTCGTGACCTGAAACACGACGGAGGATTTCCCATGTCTTCCACCTGTTTGTCTAAACTTTAGAATTAGTCAAGATTTAACAATATTCTCATTATTAATTTAAAGGATAAATTACTCTCAGGCCCCTGACTTATGGCCGTTTTTGTGGTAGGGTCCCCAGATAATTTGAACTAGATTTAAGGTCTAACTTTTTGAATTATAATTGATCTCGAGTTCTTCGCTGATGTCATCAACTTTTTTATCATTAAAGTGACTAAAGTACCCTTAGATAAAAAAATTAAAAAAACACATTCTTCAACATTTGAAAAAAAAAACGTGAAACCCATAAAATTAAAAAAAACAAAGAACATTCAACCTTTCAAAAACAAAAACATTAGACCATCCACTCGCGTAAGCACCATCCATACTCTTACCAACATTTAACCTTTGAAAAACATTACAGCCTCTCTTACCTCCTGTTGAACAAAAAGACAACAACAAAAAGGAAGAAATCAATATCGATGTTTCTTAAGTTCTTCCAACTTCCTCTCTCTCGGCGCATCCAAAAGAACAACGACGAGAAGGGATTCCAACAAAGCACTTCGTACCACTGCCGAAGGAGGATTAAAGCTCAGCAAATCTCTGACATTGATTAAAGCTCTGCTGTCGACGAGCTCTAGTTTTATCCCAAACCCTCCCGTCGTAGCCCCGACCTCAAACAGAAGCTTTCTGGCGGCGGTGGTGAGGAATTCCACGGTGGTGACTCGAGCATGAACCCGGACATTTTTTTGACTTCTCAAATCTGGGCTTTTTGAAAGCTTTTTGTTTTTCTAGGTAAGGAGTGTACGGTCGACTATAAGAACGAGAACTTTGACAATTTGTGACGATTTGGAGTATTGCCCAGGGAGAGTTGCGACGATTTGGAGTTAAGATTGCTCCAAGGGACGACGATTTTCTTGTAATTGAGATTTGTTCTTGTAATTGAGATTTGTTGAAGAGATTTGTAATCGACGATTGCTCCTAGGGATATTATAGTTTAAGATTTGGAGTGGTTTGGATTTTTTCCGGATCTGTTGAATGTTCTTGTTTTTATGATTTTTCTGGATATAATGTTATTGGTGTTGGTTGAAGATGAAGAAGGAGAAGAAGATGATCCGGGAGAGAAGCTGGTTTTTTTTTAATTTTATTGTCTAAGGGTATTTTGGTCAATTTAATGACAAAAAATAAAAAAAATTACTAACATCATCTTCAGTCATATTAAGGACCTGAGACCAATTATAATTCAAAAAGTAAGAAACTTACATCTAATTCAAATTATCCAGAGATCCTATCACAAAAATGATCATAAGTCAGGAACCTAAAGATAATTTATCCTAATTTAAATGTTTGTCTAACGATAGTCTCATTATTATTTTAAATATTTGTTAGTATTTGATTCTTTGATTCTAAGTAATTATTAATTGCATATTGTTTTGATAGATATTATATATTGTATGTGAGGAAATCTCTTCCGTAGGAACTTGTATCTCAATCATTTATGGTAACTAAACAATGAAATTAGGCGTCAAAACCTACAATTTTGATGACTGCTAAATTTTTTAATTAATGATTGGGCGTATGAACACCGAACCATGCACAAAGTTCGACTTGGTCGTGCGTCCCGTTAAGGAATTGACGACCGGCAAACATGCATTTAAAGTCGGGCTGTTAACTTACAAACCCCTACCAATTGATTTAATCAAAATGCTTAATGTCATTTCTGGACGCCGTGGGGATTACTTTTAACGATCCAGGTACTAACCGGACGCAAAGATGCAAAATCTGCAAACTATATGAATTTAACAAGGCCGGAGAAAAATGTCGACACTGCGAGATGCCAGAAACATGCATCTCAATAGGCCGTTAATCATCTGTTATTGTTGCTGCAGTTTGTGACAAGCTTATGCAGGATTTGGGACAGAAAAATCCAAAACGACTCGGGAATTCTATTGCTAAAATGGCTAAATAAAGCTGAAACAATGTCCATACAGAATTTATGAACCTCCGGCCTCAATACCATGCGAATGAGCATTGCTGTCCATACCTCCGGGGCTAACTTGATAGCCTGACGCAGGGATTGGAAACCGTTGGCCACCCTCATGAGCATCGCATACCCCTGCAGTACAGAGATTCAAGAGGAACAACTTCCGTCAGTGCAATTGACAGTCTAACTGAACTCTATTGCATCAGCAGTTTCGGATGTTTCACTCGTCAAATCGGAGAGAAACGTTGTTATTCCCTCAGCCGTGTGTTAATTGACGAACAAGATGAGTTTACCAACCTCAGAGTTTGGTGTGTCCCGTGCAACATGTTTTTCACTTAAGATGGAGCTCACAACTTCATCAAGGTAAAAGGTATCCGCGGCTTTAATGATGTCCCGCAACAAGAAAACACGCACCCTCAGTCCTTTCTCAGAAAGGATAAATTGCAAAAGATCCTCAGTAGCACCAACAACAGCACGCATGTCAAAAGATTTCCATCCCAGAGGATTTTTTGATAGTTCTTCAGAGTCACCAGCTGACTCGGTAGCTTGTTCGGAAATAGCTGCCATCTGACAAAAGGTAGGAGAACTTTCTTAATATTACGAAACTATCACAGGTGGACTCTACATACTCCGTTAAAATTTATTGTGTAATCGACCGCTAAAATCTAAATGACCACAATTATGTCAACAGAGGGGGCTTGCTTGGAAGGAAATGCAGCCTATCATCCACAAATATCCTATACAGGACTTAAAAGTCAAATTCGTATCATGAAGCCAAGAACTGACAACACTAGTTCTTGCACAGGCTGTTCTCTTAAAATGAGGATATAATCAGTAAACATACAGCACGGATTTGATATCAGATGCAAAACAGGAGAGCAAGAGTACCAACCAGGCGCTCCAGTCGATTCCATCTTATGGACCCATCATTACAGATGAGAAGTTGCCTCAAGATCCTTCTCATATCAGGATTTGGATCTGCCAGAAGCCTCCCTATAACGAAAGGATATGCACTCTCGACGACTTTGAAGTTGGGATCCAGAACTTTTGCAGTCCCTTCCAGTGATCCAAGAGCTCTTATGACCAAGGCATAATCCGGGGGAAGGGAGAACTCGAACTCATACATGACATCATATAATTGATTCATTATTGCCTGACAATATTTCAATAAATGGATTATATCATAAATTTTTTAAGAGTAGACAGGAGAGATCAGAAATTTAAAAGTACAATTACACAAATTGTATGCAAAGCAAAACTGTTGTTCTGAATCAAAAAGAAAACCAGCGCATCATGTTTCACCTGGGATATCAACGACTCCATAAAAAATGACCATGATTATATAGTTCTATTTGTGTTAGTAGTATTTCCTTTTCGTATTTTACTTTTCTAATTCAGTACTCGAGGCCCATTACATATGTCTAAGAACTCAAACAAAGTCCATCGGGCTAAACTTTGCACCGGCCTAATACTGCCTCAAATGGGGTTCGTGCGAGCATATAGGCCCATGGGCTCGTTAGAGCAATTGGCTCTGATACCATAAAGAAATTTCCATATCCTACCCAAAACCTTAAGGTAGTGAGTAGGTTGATCCTTCCACCTTATAAACCAACCCATCCCACTTGCAACTTCCGATGTGGGACACTGTTCAGTTCCTTGTTCTTTGTAATCGTATGGTCATGTACTGCCTAGGGTTTATTCAGCCAAAAAATAATAAGAGATTATTTAAGTTCATCTAGTTTTTCTTTTCTATCAACAACGCGCGAGGAAGAAAGAGCAAGAAGCCCTCGAATCCCACCGCACACCGATACGATCTACGTAGCACCGCAGCAGCACAACCCATACCAAGTTGTTTCTATCAACATGGCGCGAGGACGACAAGATTCAAAGCTTCAGAATCCCACCGCGCACCGCTACAAACTTAGTAGCAACCCAGTGCACACCATCTCTCTAAATTCATACAGATTGATTAGGAATCAAAGAGATAAATTGTTTGTTTTTCATAATCAATTTTTTATAAGCTTTCGTGAGATATCTAGCTGCAGTTTCCCAAGTTTTTAAATACTGTGTTTCCCTTGGTTCTTGCTTCCCCCAGTTCAATCAATTAGTTGGTCATTTCACATTATATTCTGGATTAAAATTCTTCACCCTGCTTTCGCGGGCAATGAGCCAATGATTCCATTGACATCGCAATAAACATGCAATAAGCATGGATATACCTTTCAGAAAGAAAAAAAATAATCCACGGATTCTTGCATTAACACAATACTACATCCAGAAAACCAGATTACGGAGATCGATGGAGGAAGTACTGTCAGACATACCTCAAAATCTCGAGACTGCCTTGTCCCATCACCAAAGGATGCTTGCAGGGCATCTGAGATTATTTTTATGTCAACCCCTTCAGGAAGAAATCCCAAAGAAAGAAAGTCATTTGCCAAACCCAGAGAGTCACGATTAACAAAGTGCACAAGCTGGAAGAAATAGAAACCCATCAAAAAATACATCTCCAGTTCCATCGAATCACAGATTAGAAATCGAATCAGAACCAAAGAGCATGGATAAAACAGGCATGACATCAATGTTTTACTGTTTGCATATAAGACAGGGAACATCTAACTGATATCAAGTATCTGTCCATTCTTCTAACCATAATAGACACCACTATAGCACACTAAAAGTTTCTCAAAGTCTTAATGTAAAGTCTAAAACTACCATGAATCCATAACTTTCTCACTATGTATTGGCATAGACAGCACCATCAAGCGGTGATTGAGGGAAGGAAAAATGACAGCATGGTAGGCCACTGCAGCACCGTAAATTAGAGATGGAAGAAAAGTTGAAGACCTCAAGGAAGAATCTACAATACATTATGCACTGGTACCTACAGAAAACATCTTTACCCTTGAAAAGTTTCCGAGGACAGGCTATGTTTTGATTACTTTTATAAATGCATGCACAACCAGATTCTGGAGTCCAAATAAAGGTAAATTTCAGATCAACAAGTACCACTTGAATAAGTCCAACACGATAATGGCGAGGAACATCCCCCATCATGCCAAAGTCAAAATAAGCAAGAGTTCCAGTGTCAGTGGCAACAAGATTCCCTGGATGTGGATCGGCATGAAAAAATCCCACCTCAAGCAACTGCCTTAGAGAGCAGTATAGACCCTTCCAAGTCAACACAGGCAGGACAATGTTGTTAGTCAACCAGAACTGAATTAAGTGCCTTTGCATACGATGCACATTTTTAACGAGCAAACAAAGCCAAAGCCATAACAAAAACGTAACATGCATGCTCCAACCTGATCAATCAGAACCCTCCTGTTCAACCCAGCCTTCTGAATACCATCTTCATCTGTAAGTTTGATTCCATTTATCCACTCCATTGTAAGCACAGCCTTGCGGGTGAGATTCCAATATATTTTAGGAACTTTAATGTAAACTTGCATCTTGTTTTGCTGTGCACTAGTAGCTATAATATCGTCATCAGCTTTGAGATTGTCAGCTGCATACAGAATTCAATATTATTGCCTATAACCTCTTTTTTTTGCATAAAATAAAAGCAAGCAGCACCGGCAAATACTATCATTTTCAAACTCAACAGCATTCAGATTCACGAGCTAGTAGAACTGATAGATCTTAGCAGGGCCTCAAGATTTCATCAGATTAGTGATAACTATTTACTAAAAGGCCAAAAAATTTAAGACCCACAGATACGCAAAGTAGTCATGTCATAAAAATGTATTGGCGAACCATGCAGAGAACTCACATGGGATGTAGCCATACAGAGATGCAAAGCGCTCAGCATTTTTGCCCTCCAGAATATAATCAATCTCATCAAACATGTGCCTCACCTGTGCATTCAATTCGGAAACCAAGATCTCCTTCAGCGTGCTAAATCCTAGAAAACCAGAAATAACTTGGATGCAAAGCCACAAATAGCATGCATAATCTAATGGCTTATGAATGTGCCTTCAGGCCTTTCTACCATAGACCTTGCATGTTTACCGTTGTTCTGATGAGTCCATGCAGAGAGAGGGAGAGAGAGCAAGAGAGGATCATCTTTCTATCCCTTTTAGTCTAGCAAGATTCACAGCTTAATACTTAAACAATGAAGACTGAAGTGAACAACGACAAGAATTGGGTACACATAATCCTCTGTATTGCTATTTTCTGGCCAGCTTAACATAAAAACAAAGCACAAAATCCTATAAAGAACCGAGTTTGTCTCACTATCCCAATCAAAGGCCTATTACCGAATAGCCAAGACAGAGACATGGATCTTTGCAAGATATTTCTCCTACAGGAAGATCTCCTACTCGTTCAGAAAGACAGAGAACAGGATTCATCAGACTCACCATTTCATTAACTGCTACTAATAAATCCTTGCGAGCTTTTGCAAAACGCTTTAACTGGCCCCCAATCATGTGGAATAATAGTGCATCAAGGGTCAGCAGCCGAGACATACCAGGTCTTTGTACTTTAACAGCTACAAGCTCACCAGAGTGCAGATGTGCTGCAAAGGGGGACACACACACAGAAAAATAGGTATTCCATCGCGCAAGTATCCAGTGTCAGGCAGTCCAATAGATTATGATTAACAAATAACATAGTTGACCTTACTAGAGTAATAGAGGAGAAATACTGCATTACATTGTTGAAGGTAAAATGTAACCTTTATACACCTGACCCAACGAAGCTGCAGCAATAGGCTCTGGACTAATGTCAGCAAAGATTTGAGAAATAGGAGCTCCCAGCTGGGATTCGATAGACTTGAGTGCAACTTTGGTAGGGAAGGGTGGTATTTGGTCCTACAAAATAGGACCAACTTGTATCGGTAAGATTGATGGAACAAGAAGTTGTCGAGTCACAGGCAACAAGCAGCAAATTCAACAAACCTGTAACTTAGCAAGCTCTTGACAATAAATAGATGGCAAAATATCTGGTCTAGTACTTAGAGCCTGGCCAAGCTGCAAACATGTACTTTGAGTAAGATAGGAAGCTCTCGCATAGAAATACCCAACAGTGAAGGCACAGAACATTAATGATTAAACTCATTCTTCTCTAGAACTTGGCCAGATATAATATGGCAAAGATAATCAATTCATTCCTCCTATTTTAATTGAAAATAATCTCTGTTGCTGTAAGCATATGATGGAATTTCTAAAATCATCAACATGTGTGAGCATCAAACAAAACAATCTCAGTCAAATGAGCTGAACTACAGGAATGCATCACCCTGATCTCCAGTTAACACGGTGACTAATGCATAACGATATATTAGCCACAATTTTACAGCACTCAGCACTCAGCAACCACAATAATCAGATAACGAAGCGGGGGTTATATCATGACAGCAGCCTTCTAAGGCAGTACAACTTGAACAGGAAAGATGTACAACACCTTAATATAAAATGGTCCCAAGCGGATCAGAGTTTCACGGAACTGCAGGAAACAGTTGCAAAGCAAGTTTAAATGTGAGTTTAACAACAATAATTCAACAAGAACAGAAACCAAATCGGATCAAATAATTGACATGACATCGGACACAGGAAAGACCACACACTCGTCTATTCTTTGTGATTTCTCTCTTTCTACAGAAAACCAAGCAACTTAACAGAACCATCAAGTTCGGAACTATGAAAAGTTAGCATAGGGTTTCACCTTGATAGCGCGTTTCTTAATGTCCCGAACAAAGAGCTGCCAAAAGGCTAATCTAAAAAAATGGAAGGAAACAATAGCTGCTCTGTACAACGCCAAAAAAGGACCGAATCTGTAGAAAATGGACACTCTTCCTGAGCTATAACTCCCAAGCGCCTGCCCGAACTCGCTTTCCAGAGACTCTTTCCTTAACTTGGCGTACTCCGCAGATGGTCTCTCACCATGAACACTCGTGAAAGCCGTCGAGAATCTACAACAAACCAGAAAAAACAATGACCTAATTATCCCCATGCAAACTGTTCACCGACATTGCAATCTAAACTTTCAGCTCCAGAAACGAAGATTTAATTTCTGCTTACGAGTTTCGGAGGAGGAAGCAAGGAGGCAAACGGTTACCGAGCCGCGCCCCGACTTCCCGAGGGAATAACGAGCCGCGATCCTTGGGAGCCGCGAACACGACGCCATCATGCCATCCATCTAGAAAAAGAACAAAATAATTACACGAGTGCCACCGAGAAAGGAAGAGGAAAACCAAAAGGAGAGGCAAAGGAGAGAGCGAACAGTTGGTTAGCAGAGGCGAGGCCTGGCGGTTACGCTTGAGCGCCGCGAGCGCATTCCTCATTTAGGTTAGAGAGAAGCAGATCCTCTTACAATTTAGTCGCCGACATTATAAACCTTCGATTTCAGAAATCGCATCAAAAACGACGACGAATAAATGGGAAACCTCGATGTTCTTCTCCTCACTAAGCTCCTCTGTGACGATTTCTTGTAAAATAGGACGGTTAGTTGCCACGTTAGGTCCTCTTTGGCAGCTCCAGGAAAAGACACCAGGGAAGGCAGCAGGGTTTTTAAAAAATCCGGAAGTCGACTCGAAATTAGGTCCGACCTTTGGTCAATCGACTTGACCAGATTTTTTTTTTATTTTTATATAATTTTTTAAGTATATATGAGTATATAGATAAATTATAAATATAAACTAATAATAATAAAAAACATATCAAACATATCAAATTATCTTAAAACGACTTATGTCTGATTCGCGGTCCGACCATTTTTTAAACCTTGAAAGACGGTTTCTATAATTGGGCCTGATCCTGGGCCGCAATCTGGCCCATAAACAAAATAAGAAGGCCTCAAAAAGAAATTAAGGGGAATTTGGGTAGAAGAAGTAGAACCCCACTCGAGAGTTAAAGGGGTTTAATTGGGATCGGAGATCGGTCGCCGGGGATGGCGAAGGACACGATGCTGCGGCCGTGGTTCCTGGATCTGGTCCCTCTAATGGTGGTGGTTCTGATCGGTGCCCACGTCTTTGCTCTGGTAACTTCCCCGCTTTAAACTCGCTATTTTTCTCTCTCCGGCCTATAATGTGTGTCGTTTTAACTACCGTTGCTAGTCTACGAGGGAGGGAGGGATGGAAAGATTGCTTCGTGTGCCTAACCTTGTCGGGATTTCTTCGAATGTTAGGTGTACTGGATTTACCGATTGGTTTCCGACAAGCAGCCAGGGAGGAGAAAGGATCATTGAGTAAGAAGCTTCTCTCCCTACAGTTTATTTGGGTAGTTAACTACAGGGAGTAACTGCGTTACGCTGTTTCGGATAGATAATTCGAGGAGTAGTGATGGAGATGGAAGTAAAGTTGGGTAACTGTATGGTTCGTACCGGGAAATCCCCCTCCCAATTCGGAGTAGTGAAAGCTTTTATTATATGTTTCGATTACTTTTATTCTATACCCTATTTGTGAATGAGCCTCACTGTGCCTTACCTTGCCTAAGCTTCCCTACTAAAGTTTGTTAAACAAGACCGATGTTAAGATTCAATCGCAGCATTGCTGTTAGTGTGATTGCTCTGTATTATACCCTATTAGTTTATGAGATCTCCCCATACCTTACCTTGCCTAACCTTGCCCTCTAAAATTTATTATCCAAGCTCGATGTTAGGATTCAATCGCAGCATAGTTGCTCGGGTTCCTTAAACTCTAATGATATATACTGAGGCAAACTTCCATTTCTATATTACTTGCTGTGGAATATGGAATAAGCAACATCTTAGACTGAATCATGATAATGGTGGCTTGGATTTTGCATCCATAATAGAGTTAGCTCATAAATAGTACTCTTAGACGTGTGGCTTATAATACTTTGACTTGCTAGGGCTGTGTCTCACGTGATATTTGGAGTACGCAGATGTACAATGTTTGCTTTTGTTTCTGGTACACTCCTTGATGAGCAATATTCTTCTGACTGAATTAGATATGGAAAATAATACAGCATAAGTTGACATCTTATATTGTTTAGACTTTGGGCACGTTAGGTAGCTTCACTGAAGTTAATGTGTGATACTTGCAGATCTTTGCTTGGAAGATGAGTCGCATGATCGCATTTCTCAGTTGCGTGGGATGTAATGGAACAGTTTGGTTTTTCTGCCTGCATGTAGCTGCTTCTTGATTACTGAATGTTGATTTTGCTTGGTTCTGGCGGCTGCACTTTTCTCAGATTGACTTCTCAGAGAGGTATTGTGTCACGTGTTACCATAGAACATACACTTTAGATGACATTCTTGTAAGCGATAGAACTCTCGTAGGTACTGAAATCTGTTTGCTTTGGTATCATCAGCACGAGATGCCCATCGTCATTGTATTAAATGATTTGTTTAGTGTGCTGAACTCGGATGTAAAACTGAGGTGCTACAAAGTATGCATGATCCAACCATACAGTTTTGGATCATGTTAGAAGCTTCAACGAAGTGTACAGAAAGGATAAGGTCGAGTGTCCATCCTTGACAGACCATCCTCTTTCTTCGTCATATTGCCTTTGGACGATTTTTCTATTAGCTAAACTGTTCAATGCTTTGCTTAGTCAAAAGATTGAACGTCAGACTTGATGTACCAGGTCCAGGGCCCTTTATTATAGTCAAAACTTTACCGACGTTGCAAGAGGACCCCCTGTCTATTCTCTTTAAAGTAGAAACTTGCTTAATCGCATTTAAGACTAGTGTGTGCCTGTGTGCGTGGAAAGAGGGGAAAAGTACGTCGAAGTTTGCTTGAGTTAGTACTTTACCGGTCACGCTAATTATGCGTCATTATAATCCATTTACTCGCATGAAGGGTGCACGTAACGTGGCTGCAACCCGTGGATCATTGCTAATACCAATTCGTTACCTCATGCGTACCGACATGGAATTTTTTTAATCACGGAGAGTCGAATATTTTCGAATATTTTCTAGCTAGACTAAGCACACGGCTACATCGTGAGTGTCATTTGAATGGATCCCAATACATTAATTTATGTTGAAGTTCGTTAATCTATTCATCGTTTTCTGCAACATCGCCGTGGAGTAGTCCTTTATGAGTTGTTGTTATGGTTATGGGCAGGTTAGATGCATAGTTCCACGTGTTGTAATAATATCAGATAGTCAACAGGTGCATGTAGTATCTGTATCTCATTGGGAATTATCAATAAAGATTATAAAAAATTATTAATCGATTATTATTCTAACTAATCAAGATTTTAAAAACTTGAATTCTTTCTTATTTCTTTTTTGAAGACTGGAAAATTGTCTTGCATCTGTGGATTTCTCTAATGATCCTTTCACGTGTCGCTTTCTTCATCGTAACCGTTGATCCCGATTACCCGTCAGAGTTCTTTGTTCATATTCTAAGTTTTTCTTTAGCCTCACTCAGATATGAAATAGTTCGCATCCATTTTCCGAGCCCACGAAATCCCCGTTTTGTTGGCTCCAATTTCATTATTGCCATTTAGCTGATTCAAAGGGATATTCCGTATAAAGGCAACCAATTCTAAGGTCGGTAACCATAAGATCGGTGCATTTATTAAGATAAATTTGTTATAATTTGATAAAAATAAAATTCCTCAAGTATTATATAATAGTAAAAAATTCAATGAAATGAAAATTTTACCCAAATACTACCCCAATTATTATCTCACATAGTATACACCTACCGTTATATTATATTCCTTTTCCTTTTTTCCCTTGGGAATTGGGGTAGTGGTTTCCTTATGTTTGTTATTAGTATTAATATTTGGTTTTACCATATAAAGTGAACGCACTAAAAAAGTTAATTGTATACTATATAATATATTTTGATTACAGAATAGGAAAATGAGCTGGCAAATATTCAGCCGTATTAGCAATGGCAGTTCTGTAGATTCGAGGAAAATCCTGCCCACTTTTAAGACCCATTCGGCGGTATTAAAATAAAATCCCATCTACTAACTACATTCCACTTCTCTTCCCTTCACTCAAAACCTCCGTCCCCTATAGGAATCTGGAAAATCCCACATCGGAATCGGAAGAAAAAAATGTGCCCTACGAAGCAAAAACACCGGACCGCTACAAAGACGAACCCGTCCTCATCGGAGAAGACCCACGCCGATTGGATCTCCGAGGCGGTTAACGGCGGATCCCTCCGCCGGGTGGACCTCGAAACGGGGACAAACGGATGGGCCTCACCGCCGGGGGACCTCTTCTTGCTTCGTCCGAAGGGATACCTAACGAAGCGACAGAAATCCCCCGCCGCCTCGGAGTATTTACTCTCGCCGGCCGGGATGGACTGGCTCAGATCTTCGACCAGGCTCGATAACGTCCTGGCCCGGCCCGATAACCGCGTGGGCCAGGCCCTAAGGAAGGCCCAATCCCACGGCGAGGCCCTTAAATCGTTCGTCTTCGCGGTGAACTTGCAGGTCCCCGGGAAGGAGAACCACAGCGCGGTGTTCTACTTCGCGACCGAAGAGCCGATCCCGGCTGGGTCGCTGCTCCACCGGTTCGTCAACGAGGACGACGCGTTCCGGAACCAGCGGTTTAAGCTCGTGAACCGGATCGTGAAGGGCCCCTGGATGGTGAAGAAAGCGGTTGGGACGTACGGCGCGTGCCTTCTGGGCAAGGCGCTGACGTGTACATACCACCGGGGACCAAACTACCTCGAGATCGACGTGGACATCGGGAGCTCGAAAATCGCGAGCGCGATACTCCACCTCGCGTTGGGGTGCGTAACCAGCGTCACCATCGACATGGGGTTCGTCGTCGAGGCTTTGTCCGAGGACGAGCTCCCGGAGAAGTTGATCGGCGCGGTTAGGGTTTGCCAGATGGAGATGGCCTCCGCGGCGCTTGTCGGCGACGCGCCGGCCGGCCGTGGGAGCTCTTGCTCGGCCAAGGTTAACGACCACAAGTCTAGTGACGAGGAGGACGAGGATGACTAGTAACTTTTTTTTTCGTTTTCTTCACATCGCTTGTTTTAGTTCTTTCATCAATTTACTGCTATTTTTATTTTTTTGTTATTAATGGATGCCAACCCTTTTGTCAATTGAGGGGGCTTTTAAGTTGTTTAGCGATATAGATAATAAAACGGGGAAAATTCAGTAAATTGTAGCTGATTAGTTTTGGCTGGGCGTGAAAGCTAGTCGTTGGGATTATTTTTATGTCAATATAATATAGGCAGGTGGTCCTAGATTCAGGAATTCTAGCCTTTGATATTGTTTTGTCAAGAAAATTTAGGTACATGAACTTCATCATTAGAAATAATATCGAGTTTAATTTACCGACTCTTGAAAAACGATGCATACTAATAGCCACCGAGATAGTTTAGCAGAATGCCAGCAAAGATGATGTTAGTTTAGGATTCATGAGAATGCGTATTGTGGTTATAGGAGGAGAATTGAAGGAGAAGGAATGGGTAGTAGGTGAGAGAGAGAGACGGGTGGAAAAAGAAGCGTGGAAACTGATGCCAGATAGTGTTGAAAGCGTGGCTCGTTCATCTTTCCCGAGTGCTCTTGTCGCTTCGTACTTAGCTTTTTTCGACTCGACTTGTGGGATGGGCCAATTCGCACTTGGTCACGAGAGGAGAGAAATTGGACATGGCTCTGGCTTCGGATAAAAAACTGGTTCATCTTTTCAAGTGAAAGATTTTAAAATTAAACAAAGAAGATTTTGTATTTAATTTTTATGAAGAAAAATTGTTTCTAAGGCTCTCTTAAACAGGACTCCATACAATCTAAATGTTGAGATTCACCCCCGACACTCGGTGAATGGGTGTGAAGATTCCACTATTTGGATATTTGGTGGTGGAGTGGGGGATTTTGCAGATAAGAATGCAATCTGCCAAATTTCCTCAATCGTTGGTCCCAGATAGACCATAGGGACACTTCTCCGGCGTGTATGATGCATCATCGGAGCTACAATGTGGGTAGTGGTTGCCGGTTGGTGTAAAATGGAAAACTGAACTTAGAACCAGAATCTGAACAGTACATTTTCGGGGTGACTAATATTTGAACCTATTCATTCTACATATTTTTTTTATATATTATTCGAACAAGTACTCTTTGTTACTCTTAGATTACCCGCACCCACACCCTCGCTATAGTTTCACGTCCTTGGTCCATGTCAGCAACGTCAACTTTTTTTAAGCCCAATTTTTTAAATTCAGCTAACTGTACTACATATTTGAGTAACTTAAAAAATACTAAATTTAATTTCAAACCAACAAATTTACAAAATTAAAATTTTATTAAATTCGAAATATATTACATGACAAATTGAAATAAAATTAAAAAAAAGCGCTTAAGATGCGACATTAAAAAATACTTATTTGGGATAAATTTGCGACATAAGATATCAAAAAAAATTAATTTTTTTTTCAAACAGAAAAATAGGAAAAGTTAAAAATAGTCTTTAGAAATTTTTTCTATTTTTTCCATTTTAAAAAATAACTGATTGGGCTGACCCGGCCGTCGTGGCCCAATCAGAGACGGCCACGTCGTCCAGGTCACCTCGCTGTCACGAACGCCCCACTAACATGCGGGGATGCCTCACGTGTAAGCGAAGTGCACGATTCGTCCAATAGCAAGTTGCCACGTGACGGATCGGGGCCGTACGCCCGGCTTCCTGCGTGTCGTCATATTGTCATTGTGTTGGTGTCCGTTTACTTTATTGGGAATTATAAGAACGAAAAAAATAGTACTTCAATGGGAAGACAGTTCAACAGACACGGAGTGTTTTGGCCGACCTTAATATACACGGTATTTGCCACTTTCGGTAGTGTTACCGTTAAGACAACCCAATTGTGACCCTTTTTATACGAATTCACCCAGATAGTATAATCACACGACATATCGTTGCTTTAAAATTATATAAATTTTTATACACGTTTTCTTAAAATTTTGGGTTTGCAAGTCTTATTGCTTTACATTAAATGGTCAGGAAAAAGAGCACGAGACCGTGGATGGAACTGACCAAGATGGTCTTGATTTTCTGATCACTGGGAGCTGGATGGACCTCACAATTATTTTGACCCCTCTCGCTGACCGACCTCATACACTATTTTAATAAATATGCATGCTTCGAATCATTGGGATGTTGTGTCTCAATTATTAATTTCTATTGACTAACGGAACTCACAAGAATCGAACGTAAATTAGTAATTTTTATTCCAGCAATAGCGCCCATCTGGCTAGATTCAGCAATTGGCAGCTTTCCATTTGATAGTTTTTGGCATTTTCCGAATGAACTAGCTGGCAGTGCAAGTGAAGTGATCATTGAGAAGGTGTCGTCTGGAACTAAAACCAAATGTCCATTCTGGTGAGATTCGCTGGCCATATGATGTAGTTAGGGTTCAAAAATCTAGTTTCTATGGACGTATTAGGTTATTGAAGATTAATTGAATTTTTAATTTCCAAAATAAAAACTTGTAGATAAAAAGTGAACCTTGCGAAGTCCAACATATACTCCGACTCGGTTCCTATAATTTTTGGTAGAGAGTAATTCCAAAAAAAATGTGGCAAGACGCCAAGACATTAATGGCCAACCTTTTAAGAGCTACCACGTCCATGAAGATATCCCGCGCTTGTCCACCGGACATTAGGTGCATTAATGACAGGGTTAGCCGCTTGTATTTCGAATTGTATAAAATTTTAATAGAACTATTCCGAATTTATATAGACGTAGTTATTTAGTGAAAATTCATTTTGTACCATAATAAAATGTAATTATTGTCCATGCATGACAACTATAATACTACTTGACTATATTGTTGTTTTAATTAGACGTAAGCCTCATATTCCTCCTTTTAATTCTTAACCTATAGTTTATTAGCAACTTTTTCTATTTATTGTTTCCCTCCCAAGGAAAAGTTCTTGATTGTACTCACCTGCCCGTCATCGAAATTACCATTTTCCGTCAGATTTATTTATGTTTATCATGTCGCCAGAATTCATCCTGAACTCTCAGTGAATAGTGATATCTTTATTTGCATTATTTATAGTCTATTTGTTCGTTGACACTAGACACCATCTTGTTTCAGAATCTAACGGGCCTAGGGGAATCACAAACGGGATTTGGGCCCAGTCTATTTCGTTTTGGTGGATGAGCTGAGCCGTGACGTCTCCTATAAAGAATATCAATCGCTCGTAATTATTTTATTTTGAGTCCTACTCCTATGTTACTTGGGCCCTTTTGCTTAGCACTGTGAATGTGATGGGCCAAATAAAAAAAATTCAGTCAGCGTCTGAAACGATGACCCGTTGACTCCCAGAGACATAATTTGCGAAGACATTGTCAAAATTAGAAGGATAACGAAATTGCGTGTATTTTGGTACTTAAGACTGAAGTCAAGCAAGTCTTTAGTACTCGTCTTTCGCTAACCCGTCTTTCTCTTGACAAGGATAGTTAAATGGACATGGGTCGCAGAACGAAATAGGATGTTGGAGCTGAAAAAGTCCTAAACTAACCAACGGTCTGAAATTTTAAACGAGAAAAAATTCAAAATTTCTGGAGTTTGTGCAAATATCTAATGCCAAGGTTTATTTTGTTTACTAACATTTAGTGCGTAGAATATAACGAACCCTAAATTTTTATAAGAAATATAGATTTAAATCCCACTATTGCAAAAAGAAAGAAACATTGATTAAGAGGGAAACAAACTTAAACCAACTTCTCCACTAAATTCGAGTCTTGAGAAATTGTCATTATTCCTATTCTACTTATAAAAACGTTGGTCCTATTCTATTGATTAGTGGTGTAATGTTCACGGACGAATTCAAATGTCCTACTTCAATTGTGATGCATTATAACTAGATAATTTTTATTCGTATTATCATCAATCAAAAGACAACATCAAAACCAAACCAAGGTGAATAGTCTGTGAATGGGTACTGTATCGTTCCCAGGGGTTCTGTGGATCAATTTCTATCAGTTACGTAAATTGAAAAAACTTTTGCCTAAAATAAACAAAACCTAATATTGTCTAGATTTTTTAAATTTTGATTAATTCGCCTAAATTTTTAGGAAAACAAAATAGTATATGCACAACTACAATTCTTCTTATACAATAAAAATATTTTTTTTCCGGTACAATCTGAAGCCGTAAGAGAATTTTGATCCCATTAGTGTGGCTCTTATGTTTCGCCCTGGGTCCAAAAACATGGGATTCTTTGCAATTGTCGTTCGTGTTGCGAATCAGCCCCTTGACCTTTAGCCCTCCACGTACCAAGCGCGCAATAATGGTACCTTCATTTTGATCTTCCTTAATTTGGACCAAGTCTTCTCCAATTTTTAACAACATGACTTCATCTTTCCACGAAAAAAGAACATAATTTCGTCACATACTTCTTTGAAGTTTAGTCACAAATGTGAAGAGGCGGTGGGCCACTAAAACAAAGAACGAAAGGCTCTAACATAGTCAAGGTCTTTCTAGCTCAACTCTTTCGACGAAATGTCTACGTAATAACTTAAGACATCGACGGGGTTCCTTCCTATAAAACAAGCCTTATGTTAGGTTCCCAGTTATTCCATCAAACCACATTATAATGGCAGGACCATTCTTGCTTGCTCTGTTCCAATGCCTTTATGTTCTTTCTTTCTTCTGCAACCTATCGTCAGTCTCTACTGCGAGAGAATTAGCTGCTGACCGTCCCCGTTACGTGCACGAAAATTCCGGAACGCCAATCGAAATATCTGCTTTCAAGTCGCTTGCCAAAGGTATTCCCGAATTGAAAATAGATTAGTCGGACTAGTATGGTTCCGGAAAGTATATGTATCATAAAATCATCATCTTGGCATCTTTTTTTTTTTTTAAGGTCTGGAGGTAGTCCACGGCCGAACCCTGTACCAAGAGCGATTCGAATCAAGCCCGATCAACCTTGTACCCTCTAACCCGGGGGCCTCAAGACTGAACTACGGATCAGGAGTCAGTCTCCCACTATCTGGCGGCTCAATGGTTGACGGAAGCTTAGTTGTCAAGGTCGGTTTCGGGTCCGAGCCGCAGTACCTGCACCTGATTCTTGACACGGGCAGCACATTGACTTGGATCCAATGCGAGCCCTGTCCGCAATGCTACAAACAGCAGGACAGCATTTTCGATCCTGCATCCTCCATTACCTTCAAGAATGCATATTGTGACGATTTACCCGTATGTGACTACTCGGTGAGGTATATTGATGGCACAACTTCCAGCGGATACTATGCACAGGACAAGCTGACAATCTCGGACTCGGATACATTCCCCCAGTTTGTCTTCGGGTGTGGGCTAGTTAACAGCGACGGATTTGGCAAAGCAGCAGGAGTATTAGGCCTTGGCCAGAACAATCAGCTTTCTCTGTTGTCTCAGACGGCCTCTGACTTTGCCAACGTCTTTTGCTATTGTCTTCCTAAAAATGACAGCTCCACCGGATACCTTCTGTTCGGCCTGGAAGCGCTCGGAAAATGCCAGACTGATAAGTCTACACCAATCCTGACAGGCCCCGAACAACAGTACGTAGTTAATCTAAAAGGGATCACATTCGGACAGCAATCCATCGACACTTCCACTGCAAAGACGATCATGGATTCGGGGACGGTTCTTACGCACCTCCCTCCCTCGGTTTATGATGTGATTCTATCTCAGTTCCAAGAATCAATGTCTAAACTCGGAGCTGTCGCATCTCCCCGGCCGGATTGTTACGACCTCGGAGGATCGTCCCTGGAAGTTCCTCCAATGGTCCTGCAATTTGATCAGATGGATCTGGATTTGGATTCCTCTGCCATTGTTTCGAAAGATGGAGATTCTGTTTGCTTAGCCTTCATCAGGAACAAAGACGAGACCACCATCATCGGCAACTATCAGCACCGTTCAATCAATCTGCTCTACGACGTTACTAATCATAAGCTCGAATTCGGTGCATTCGGCGATTGTCCCTGACGAATATAGTGCCACGACGGGACATACCGAGTATCACATAACGAGCATGTCAGTATTACACAATGTGCCATACCCTTTCACTCCAAACTGTCCCGAATGATTTCTTTCATTCTGGATCCAATCCAATCCCGTCCCTCCCTTCCAAACCAATTATTAGCTCCTTCCAATCATATTAGTTTAGCTGGACATGACATTCTGTAACAAATGTTTCTGCAAAATCATGGTCACTTCAATTGTACAGCTTAGTGCGTATATAGCTGATTTAGTTACTGTAATTAGCCTCTTAGTAGCTGTATACATAGGACTGTTGTACACAATCTTCGACATCATCTCAATCAATAAGAACCTTTCAATTCTTTCAGCTACAATGAATAAGGGATGGAGGAAACAAGATAAAAATGTGCTTCATGGGCTGTTGGGTTTCTACTAACTAGACCTCAATGGGCCTGTTAAAATTAGAACATGGAATTCCATTTTTTAATAAAAAATTAGGGATCAGAATCTACATGTAATGTTCGCAAAATAAAATGCAACGTCCCCCCGGGGGTGTCGTTGCTTAAAATGGAGTTGTTGTTTTTTTCAAAATTGATACACACAAAAGGACATATCTAGACTTTTTTTTATAATTCTAAAAATTATGAAACTAAAATAAAAAATTACATGGATTAGTATCGCATGAAAGAAATGTCATTCTCACAAGAATAAAAATAAAAAATTTAATTATTACTATAACATAAAAAAATGTTAATATTGCATGAAAAAATATCAGTATTATAAGAAAAAAATGTCAATATAGTTCACCTAGATTTTGTAACGTACGAACTGAAGAAGACAAAACGATTTTTTTAATTGGTACCCAATCCATTATCTCCTAAAACCGATCACATGATGTTGATTTTTTATAAGTAAAAATATACTAAGTAGTATTATATATTGAACTAGTCTACCATGTGCATGAAACTACCATCTTGGTACTCATAATAATTTCTGAACTGGTGACCAAAGTAGTCGTCGTGATTTGGATTTATGCCAAACTCTTTCCATTTGAGACACAGTACGAACAATCCATGAAAATTGTTTCCATATAAAGGAGAAGTAATCAAGTGGTGAAGTGAATATTTTTGGTCTATATTTTAGGGTATCAAATTTCAAAGATCATATATACGATTTCTCAATTTCTAATTTTTTTAGAAATTATTTAGTATTATTTTATTTATTATAATAACTCGAGATTAGAACTATGAAAACCAGATTTTTTTTTGCATCAACGAACAATGGAAGACGACCCTAGTTTTTTTTTACAACAGGAAGACATTATTCTAAAAAAAAAAGTAAAATATTGATATTGATATTGAATCTCCTACTACCAGTTGTAGCTATGGTCTTTCGACCGTGGGAGAAAAATAGTAAACGCTAAGAGAGCCCCTCAATAATTCTGCGATGACATGATTCAACCACTAAAATACCAAGAGAGAAAAAATTACAGCAGGTAAGACGACCCTTGTATTTCTTTCTTTTTGTCCTGATGATTTTTCTCCAAGAAAAAAAATTGAATCCAACTCGTCAACATTTTAATGTCTCGCTTGGACTACAAGACCAATAGTTTGATTTAAAATGGATTATGAAAAATGATGAATTAGGAATAAGTGGAAATTGTTTGAATATCGACTCGCTTGGTTATTGGCAGTTAGCGAGTCAATGTTTTACCCATTTTTATTCTTCATCCGGCTTGCTTCCGAACACTTTAAAATAGTAGTTTGTTTAGTTAGATAAAACAATTTGTGTTTTGATATAATAGTCCATATTTTGATAAAAAAAAGTTATAATATAATGATCTGTATTTTAGTAGAATAGTTTACTTAGTTAGGTATAATGGTCCATATTTTAATATAATTATAGGCCTATTTAGATATAATAATCTAGGTTTTTTCATAATAGTCTAAGTTTTAATATAATGATTTAGATATTCACTACTTTGAACAATTATAATTAAATAGTTTACTTAACTACGATAAAATGATTGTAATTCTTGTACAAATCCTACAAAATTCATGTCATGACTTTATGGAGGCTCTCACACTTGTATATATTCAGGTGTAATCTCATAGTGCAATAAGCAAGTTCAATCATCCTTCTCACGTATATTAGTTTATAATAATATATCCACACTTTTCGCTGGCGTGTTGATAACCTTCCGACCACACTAGAGTATAGATAGCCATGAATTGAATTCGATTAATAATTCAATTCAATTTGATTAGATTTATTTATTATTTGATTTGATTCGATAATAATTCGATTGGTAAAAAATTTAATCGAATTATCATGATATGAATTAAATATCGTTCAATAATTTTATATAAGTTATATTTAGTTTCATTAATTAGCCTAGAATTGATTTGTACTTTTGAATGAAACGTGACGGTCCGGACGGACCGAGTCAAGTACTGTGAACTTGTTTGGTAAACAGTAACGAATCCGAATATTATAATGGAAGGATAAAGGAAGGAAAAGGAAAAATATGAAATGGTAATGAAAATGAAAATGATTTCATTCGATGAAATAACATGGTTTCATCTGATCCACTCTCTCTCATTTGATGTTCCTGCTCGTAGATAAGGAGATGGACCAGTACCATCTGGAGAAAGGAGGCTTGTGGAGATAGGATATTATTTGATTATTAATAATCATTACATAGTTAAAGGTTACATCATGAGCACTCTAAAAAAGTACCTCCGTGCAATTTTGAAATAGTTTATGCACGACAATTAATGTTTATTTATAGGTAAAACTGCATTACTTTTTCAATATTTTAAAATGTTTACAGAAAATTATATTTTGAGGCACATATCGCCTTATGACGACCAATGGAATTAAGAATCAATTTCAAAGTTTATGATCAATCATTTGATTAATTTATTAACTAGTTTGGCAATGGATCCCTCCACCCACTGAAAAAAATAACAGGTAGTATAATTCGCTTGTACATAATGAATTATGAACTAGTCATACGTTTAGATAGAGACATTCTTTTTGCCTTCTTTTTCTTTATATATTTTTTTCTAAATCCAAAGACTAATTTTAACAAATTAATGTCACGTGAAAAATGAAACTTATCTACTTAATTTGAACTCTGATTGTCTAGTTAATTCCAAGATATATCTAGTCATGAACATATTTTAAAATACTATAATTTCAAGTGTGGTAAATTTGGTTATTTTCGTTATATTCAATTATATTTAATCCATATTTTTCTAACCTATTTCCTTGTTTATCCTTTGGCAGAACTCCATGACAAGATCCTCCGCGGCGACGAAGACCGGGCGAAATACATGTATGGGCGACACAAACGGTAGTCCAAGTCCTCGTCGTTTAGATATTCGTAATAAAATTGTGCAAGTCTTCTCTTCTGTGTCAGTCATAATCGTAATAAATTTTTTATTCAAGTACTATAAAATTCATCTTAAAAAACGGTAAAGCCTCATTAAGTAAAACAAGAGATCAATGGGGTGTACTCTTTCGAAAAAAAGTCCGGAAGTATATATTTATAAATAGATAATATTATTATTTAATTGCTTAATTCACATGTTCCATGCTCTGCATACTTAAATGCTATAATAGAAGATCAAACTGTATAAATCGGTTTGGAAAAAAGTTGTTTCGTTGTCTATGAGTTAGTATGACTAATGCATTTGCACAGAAGCTTTTATTCTGGATTTAAAGGGACGTATGGCTAATGCATTCCCATGTTGGTATGACTTCAGGGCAAAGTAAACTGGAAGTAGATAGTAGAAAATAGATGTAAATTCTAAGAATGTGTTTGGTAAAATTAACTAGCAGAAAAATACAATATTACGCATAACTCCGATTCTTCTTATACAATGAAAATATTTTTTCCGGTACAATATGAACCTCTAGGAGAATTTTATCCCATTAGTGTGGCTCTTATATTTCACCCTCTGCCCAAAAACATGGGATTCTTTGCAAATGTCGTTCGTGTTGCGAATCAGCACCTTGACCTTTAGCCTTCCATGTACCAAGCGCACAATAATGATACAGCCCCTCCTTATTGGAATCGGCCTACGGTTTCAGCCCCTCCTTAATTTGGACCAAGTCTTCTCCAATTTTATGCTATAAACAACATAATTTCATCACATACTTCTTTGAAGTTTAGTCACAAATGTGGAGAGGCGGTGGGCCACTAAAACAAAAAAGGGAGGCTCTAATATAGTCAACTCTTTCTAGCTTAACTCTTTCGACGAAATATCGACATAATACCTTAAGACATCGACCGGGTTCCTTCTTATAAAACAAGCCTATGTTAGCTTTCCAATTATTTCATCAAACCACATTATAATGGAAGCACTATTCTTGCTTGCCTTTATGTTCTTTCTTTTTGGGGAAGGTCTTTTTGGGGATGAATTGGACATTGTATATAGCAGTAGGATTTACTTTTTTGGTGTTATTTAGTAAATGTAAATAAAATTTAGAAATGATAATGAATAATACAATTTCATTAGTTGAGATAAGATGGAGATGACACACACAAAAAGTAAGACGATTTGAGACAGGTTTAAAATTGAAATTTTGATAGGTGCAGTTTTTAGTGTAAACATTTACTTTTTTAAAAAATAAGCAATTTGTGTTATTTTCAGAATTAATAAAAATTAACTTCAATAAAACTATCTATGTCTAAATGACCACAAAATTACCATTCCCTCCAATATTCAAGCTAAAAACCAAACGAGGCCTATAAATCGTATCTATCGGTAGAATTACTGAGATTCTCAACATTCCTGATTCTGAACGTGGGCAAGTTTGTTTATAAAATTTATTTATTTATATTTAATATTTTAAATTTTATTTGAAAAGTTTGTAATGATATTAAAATTTTACTAACATAAGTGCGTCGCTGATGAATCAACATGTACAAATATTTACATGATAAACTTTATTTAAAAATATATTAAATTATCAAAA
>SOPF01026133.1:0-37209 GCA_012979155.1 Hypericum perforatum
TTAACTAGGTGTAAACTAGTATACGTAAATAAAGCATATCATAATTTCAGTCAATAGAGTATGAATCATTGACCTAAAACTTATTTTGTATAATGCCAAACCTTTTATTCATAAACATGCGCTCAAACATTCTATAGTAACTTGCAGAAGTTGTGGATCCTGAAGATAAATTATGAATCTGATAACAAAATATTTTTAGGACTAAAAAAAGGAATACCCGTACCATCCTACTAGTATTTGATGGGAAAAATTAAAATTCACGCGTTACCAAAGTGAAAATTCGAACTTCCCCACTTCCTACTTACGTGTCAAAACAATCCCAACGGGTAAAAATCTCCTCGTTTTACTCCCTTCAAAGATTTATTAAATATTTATTTCAAAACGAAAAGAAAACAAAAAGGTTTCTTTCGCTTTCCCTTAGCGAAGAGTGATAACAAAAACTGCTTGACCGTTTTCCTCTGCTCTGAGTCTGACCGACCGGACCTTCTCTCCTCGTACCTTACAATTTGAACTTGCCCTCTCTCTCTCTCTCTCTCTCTCTCTCTCTTGGGGGAAACTATTCAATGTCTTGTAAGAGAAGGAGCACATCACAATAAGGCAAAAGAAATGTTCTCTTCACAGCAGTTTCTTACAGGGAAAGGCCCACTAGGAGCCATTTGGGTGGCTGCTTACTTCTTCAAGAAGCTTAAGAAGTCACAAGTCACACGCACTGATGTCTCCTCTACCGTTGGTTAGTGTTCTTCTTACATTGCCTCTCGTTTATGTCTCCCTTTGTTTCCGTGGCCAAATGGGAACTTAAAAAGGTTCAATCTTTAGTCGTTTTTGTTTGTCGTTTTGAAGCTATCTGGGTGACCCTTTATAACCCGGTGTCTCTTTAGTGCTAAGGTCAAAAGGGTCGCTTAAAGGTTCCAACTTTAGACCTCATTTTCGGAATATTCGGGTGACCCTTTTCTAAGCTTGACCCTTTGCCCTGTCTTCTCTTTTTGCTTTCACGGGGAAGCGGAGTGAGTATAGGGGCATGTGCTTGGTTGATTCTATTTTCAGGGAAAGCTTTGGTTGTTAATACTTTGTTGGGTTATTTATCTTGGAAAATTATTGCTCAACGTTATGGGAGTGTGTAATTTGTTGAGTTGGACCAAGTGCTGACCCGAGGGAGCCGAATTGGTTGCCGTGGAGCTAATACTCTGTTTATTGATATTGGTTGTATTTAAGTTGAGGAGCAAATCGAGCAGTTTTCCACGTTTATAACTGTTTGACTCATTGCAGACAAAATATTGAAAACCGAATTTGGCGAAGTCGCCTACCGAGTGTTGGCATGCCTTCTCCTTGGTGTCGTCAGGATTTACTCAAAAAAAGTTGAGTACCTCTTTGCTGATTGCAATAAGGTGTTGTTGATGGTCAAGGACTTTGCCGTGACTCGTAAAGATGACATCATTATGGAGAAAATGTGCGCTCCTTACTTCTCAATTACGTTACCTGAAACTTTTGAGCTGGATGCATTTGATCTGGGGATTGCTGACGAGACCACTCATCGGTATGTTTTTTTTTTTCGTAAGAAGATCGGTGATGGGATTATCATTGTTTGATTGGTCTTTCCTTTACATTTTTTCCTTTTTGTTGCAGAGAAAATGTGACATCCCTGGAACAAATTACACTTAAGGGTACCGGCATCTCCTTCATTGTTCTTTTTTTTTTATGACTTTCTTGTAATTAATCAGGTGTTGTGAGGCAGATGGTACATGGAAATCAAGGGGAAAGCAGCAATCTCTTCGCAAGGTATATAGTTATACGTGTATTGCCCATCATTTTTTGTTTGCCAACTTTCCTGGATCTTTTTTAGCTCACACTTACATCTTTTTCAACTTCGTAGTTAATTTTCCTGTTTAGAGCTACTGATTTTTAAGGTTTAAGGAGGAGAATTGTCGGAACTCGGTTAAATTTATTTAAATCAGTGGTATCCAATCCATGAGCTGCTTTCCTACATATGGTTCACATAAATAACATATGACTTACTGTCAGGATGAATATGATGTTGCTGCGAATAGCTGGGATCCTTGCCCGGGAAGTCCAACCTTTGGCGAAGAGTATGGACCATGAACCTCATTTTTTTCCCGTGTGTGAGATCCTATTTTTTTTATCCTGTCCATGTTATTGCAGTGATCATGAATTTAGTCTGATGGACTTCGATGAGGAAATGGGAACATTCCTCAATGCAAAGTCAGAACTTCCAGGATGTAGCTATTCTCGCCGGTATTCTCACCATGAGGGATCGATGTTTCTTAAATTTTCAAGGGATGAAGAAGTGCCTTTGGCAATGTTTGAGAAGTCATCTCTGGATTTTCAAACTAACAGAGAGAATGCCACCATTCCACATGCTGGAAATCTTGTCCTAGTGCATGAAGATAATGCAAACAAGTCTACTGTGGTAGAGGGAGCACCTGCAAATGATGTTCAGTCGTACTGTGGCATTCATGGCATTGAGCCAGAGAAAATCAAAGATCCCAATCCGACTCTGGTGCAGCCTGATATTGAAATGCATCAGGTCTCTCTGGAAGCTTACCGTCAAGATGATTTGAAAAGGAAGCATCAAGTTTTGGAAGAAGAATCCAACCAGAATGGTTCTCTAACCAGCAGAAAGAAGCCTCGGGATGATGGATTCGTTCCGACCATCAGTACTGAGATGCCGGAGGAGCTTCCACAACACAGATCATTTGATGAAGGACATCAAAATGATATAGAGCACTTGCAATCTTCTCAAACCATATTGTCTGGTACAGGAAATCAACTGGCTGTTGCCGAAAAGCATGCTACATCTGTACAACTTGATGTAAATATGGAATGCAAGAACCCAGAAGCATCTGGTAAGTGACATGCTAATCTTGGTCCATTTACCTTCCATTTAAAACCCTGGTGTGAAAATCTGGGGAAGAAGCCTACTATTGGTGTTATGTGTGTTATGTTGTGATAGACAATGTTTCTTTCTTTCTGGAGTGTGTTTTCTTATGCGTGGCCGTGCAGAGTGACCAGATTGTGCATGTAGGTGCAAACAGTTCTAACCGTAGCTTCGTTGTTTCTTATTCTTGTGCTCAGGGGCTAGAACTCCCGACTTTCTGGCTACCCCAGCTGCGAAGGAGCGTTCTCGCTTGTCTAGAAAAAGGAAGTGTGTATGTGATGATGTGATGGTATTACCCAACAGGTATAGAATCTATTTCAAAACTCCCCCGGTTTTGACCAAGAAAGTGGTTGAAAAGTCTACCAGAGTTCCTCGTTACAGCTCGATTATTTCTTTGATTGAAACTCGTCCTACAAATAGATAGGCTAGATTATTGTGTGAAATGTCCTGAGCACTTTTCTTACGTGCATTGATCATTAAAATTGCCTCTAAACCTTAACTGATGGGAGGAATGCTCCGCAACAATCTCCTACTATCTTGATGTCATAAGAAAATGTTTAGTTATGCAAATGAATTGTTGCTCAATTGCTCCTGGCTATATATTGAACTCCAAAGCTTCTTTTCCTTGTTTCGTAATGTCTTACTTTTGTTTTCCGCGTCAGCTTGAGGTAAGATAATCACCACGATGCTTGAAATCATTAAGGGGTCAAATGTGCAGAAGCCTGATAATTATCATATATTCTGTTTTTAGGATGCTTAAGAAGCAAATAGAAGATGCAAGTGACTTGGTGGGCAAGCATAAAAAGTTCCCTCGCACATCTCTTGGTATTTGGAGGTTTCACCGTATCTCGAAGCTCTCCCAGTCCTTTTTTGAGCCTTTGATCCCTTGTAAGTGCATCCCTATCAGTATGCTAGTAGCTCGGTCATTTTTCTATTTTTGCCAAGTGCTAACCCCAAATTTCTACAGATGGTTCACCAAAACTTGGATCCCTGTTCTACATGGAGAAGTTGAAGATAGGAAACTCAGTCGAGATTCTGAACCAGGCAGAAGTGCACTCACCCATGAGTCCTACTGCTTGCAGATCTTCCGCAGTTTACCAAGTTAAAGGGCCCGTGGTGCTGTCTAACATTGCTGACGCATCCTATGTTCCACTGCCAATGGAGATAGTGGAACCTTCTGACAAGGAAGAGATATCTGGATTTGGAACTACAGCACGAACGGAGATACTATTGGAGTCTGGTCGATCGGTTGAAAAGCCTACACAAGTTGGTGTGCAAGTGGAGTCAAAGGAATCTTCGCGAAAGGAGGAGATGTGTAGATCTGTTGAAGCTGAGGACTCGAGGGAATACGTATCTGCATCGGGATCTCCTGGAGTTGGTCCGCTGGCTGATGAGCGTGCCGCAACGTCAAATGCTCCAGAATCATCCCATGCTGCTATTTTAGGGGAGAGGGTGGAACCTGCATATAACGTGGAGACAGCGGGAGCTCCAGATGGCGGGGTTAGACCTTCGGAAGAACAACTAATTGCCCCAGAAACACCAGTCAGACAAATGACATCTCTGAGATCCTTCAACAGCCCTGAGAGGCCTGAAATTTCGGAAGATAGTCTAACTCCCGAATTTCACATGAAACGAGAGCCATCTCCCAAGGGTGGAGATACTGATCTCAATTTCATGAATGAGGTACACAGTAGTAAATGCTTGCAGGATTTCAATTGTGACATACCAAATTAACAAATAATTCAACTTTTCAGGAAATCAACTCCCAGGAAGTAGACAATCAGAGTAAGAACATTTGTGCTCATGGTCGGAACCTTTTTCTTTTCTTTAATGTTTACGGATGGAGTTCTCACCTTGATTTTTTTTATTGCAGCGGGATGGTCAGAAAGAACAAGGTTAGATGTCGAAAATGGACCGCGGAACGACATTTGAGAAAACATAGAAATCGATATCTTATACTGCGAACCTCAACTTTTCATTCTTATATGCAGAGCGGTTATGAGACACTTGAATACAAGTTTTATCAATCAAGGGAGACGTAACGGTCAGGAAGCGGTCAGGTTGCTGCCTCTTCTGGATAGAAAAACCAGAAAAGAGAGCGCCAGGATGTTCTATGAGATACTGGTACGTCCCCGTCATCGATTCAAATCATTATACAGAGCGATTTCCTCGGAAAGTCCAAAGCAAAACGTAACGTTTTTGATACTGTCGGTGCTTACAAATGAATCTGATCTGTTGGGGGTTTGCATTGCGACACATCGCAGGTCTTAAGCACCAAGGGATGCGTCCGCGTGAGGCAAGAGGAAGCGTACGGCGACATTCTTGTCCGAAAATCTACCCGATGGGGTCAAGCGCTAGGTTGTCCGGATGGTTTCTGAAAGTGCAAGAGCTAAAAGCGTAGTGTAGTTTAGGGGTAGAGCAGCAATCTGTGTATATCCAACCGATGCTCTTTAAGTTATGTCTTTTGTAGCTCTTAGATTAATTTAGTTGTAGCCGATAAGGAAAGAGATCTAGATCGTAAATTTCTAGCCATTTTGTTCCAACTGTCGACGACGTCGTTTTGTTGGTCGCAACGACCGATAACACAGTCGAAGGTTGTCAAGATACTCAAATCCAACATCTAATCCGGAATTCTATGTCCATTTCGATAATTATTAGGAAATGGAATTGCTTTTAAACAAAGCGGGACTAACGACATGGTAGTGGTAAATATATATCAATAAAATATTTTGTACCATTTATAAATGTCCAACCTGAATTATTTGGTATACTCACTTTGTGGTATCCACCAAACAATGAACAAGCATTAGGATCCTAATAGGCAGGAGATAGGCCGTCTTTGGGCCTAAAGCTTGTTTACAAGATATGGGCTCGGATGCCGGGCCCAAATATGAAGTGGGCCATCTTAAGACAGAAACGAAACCCTAAGCCACTCCCAGAGCCCTAAAATGTTAGTTTTTTTCTCGCGATTTTAGGAATTGATCAAAGATTCCTTGGTATCGGATTGGATTTGGAGAAGAAATGGCAGGCCAAGCAGCTACTTCAATTAGTGGCAACATGAAGGTATATATATACCCTTTTTTTTCTTTTTTTGGTATTTGTTTTTGTTCAATTTCTGGAGGACCCAGTTTTGTCCTCGTTCCGTTTTCCGTCGTTTGCCATTGAGTCAGCTTCAAAGTTGGGTTAAGATGGGTAAATTTTGTAGCTCCGGCTGAAGCATATTAGGTGTTTGTGAAATTTCCTCAATGATTAAAGACGGTACCAAGTTTCGGTTTTGTGTCGAAAGTTGTTGCATACGCTGATTTTGCTTGTTTTAAGTGAGATTGGTCCGATTTTGCAATATTTAATGTCGTATTTGTTCACCCTTTATTGAGGTTTCGGCAGCCTGATGAATGAGAATATTTGTTTTGTTACTTGGGCCGTTTAGGGTGTAGGTGTTCTTGCTTTTCTTATGTGAACTTGCTTGCAGAAAGCTCTAGCGGGTCTCAGGCGTATCGAACTCGAAGGGTTACGGTGGAGGGTGTTTGATGCAAAAGGCCAGGTAGGACAAGGATTTTCCATTTATGTGCTCGCCTGCTACTGATGGGGTTGGACTTATCTTTAGTGCCGGCTGGAGCTTTGTAGGGGAATGCTACACTGTTTTTTACTTGAGAGCTATCTAGTTCTTAATTGAAACTTGTCTTTATTCCAGGTCCTTGGGAGATTAGCATCTCAAATAGCGACTGTAGTCCAAGGCAAGGACAAGCCTACTTATGCCCCTTATCGTGATGATGGGGATATGTGCATTGTGCTAAATGCCAAGGATATATGTGTTACCGGGAGAAAGATGACAGATAAATTTTATCGCTGGCATACTGGGTAAGTATTACCTACCCTTCCTTTTTATTTCCGGGGTCAAATTGAGTTACTTTTTAGTTCGGAATATTGATGGACTGATGACTGATAATTACTGATTAAGATTGTAGTTTCAACCTAGTGTTGGTGCTAGTGGACTGCTGTAGACATGAGTACCAAATTTAGGAAGTGGAATTCTTGACCCATCTGGAAATTCAGGCTATACGGGTTAGGCTTGCTGAAAATAATTGTGAAATTAGGGGCGGTGTTACGCATTCATGTAAGACTGGCTTGTTCCATCTGTTATACGGAGTCTGTTACCTAATATTTTTCTCAGTTATATGGGCCACCTGAAGGAGAGGAGTTTAAAGGACCAGATGGCTAAGGACCCGACAGAAGTTATCCGCAAAGCTGTCTTGCGTATGCTACCAAGAAACAAACTACGTGATGTGAGTTAATGCTGGAGAAAGTAATTTCTACAGATTCATTGTTCTTATCTGTTTGGTTTTTCCCTACTTGAAGATCAATCATTAGCTCTCACTACCGTGTAGATGAACAAGTTTCATGCGGTTTCTGTTTTCTGAGATTTCTTTCTCTGTTCTTTCTTTATTTTCTGGATGGTTAGGGTGATTAGTTCTTTTGTGCATGCTTGCTGGTGATTTCATGAGTGTGTGTGCACGGAATGCTTATTGAGATGACTGAAGTTGCGTGAAATAATGAATTAACTTGTTGCAGGATAGAGACCGCAAACTGAGGATATTTGCTGACGATGAGCATCCCTTTGGGGACCGTCCACTTGAACCATACATCATGCCTCCTAGGAGAGTACGAGAGATGCGGCCCCGTGTTAGACGAGCTCTGGTTCGAGCACAGAAAAAAGCAGAACAGCAAGCACAGGAAACTAGTGATACGAAGAAAGGCAAAAGGAGGAGAGAAGCTGAAGCAGAAGTCACTCAGTAAGTATAGCTTATCTTCGCAAACCAAGTATTTTTTCTTCACGCACTTTATTGGCAAGGGGATTTAATCTTGTGAACGGCATCCTCTCAGTTCGAGTTGTCTATTTAAAGATACTTTAAGGATGTGCGTCTTCATGTTGTAATTTCCTTACTTATTTTCGGAATTGTTCGTACCGGAGAATATAAAACCACTCGAATCCAACTTGATTAGTTGATGACCAGCCAACTTGATTCAAATAAAAATGGCAGACAGAGATGTGTAAACATCAAAAAGTTTCCCATCAAAATTAGAGGCAGATTACATGATTACATGAGCGGCATTAGTAGCCAAACAAAAATTGATACACAAGAACAACTTGATGATCTACGAATAAGAAACATTGATCAACTATCGGCAACAGTATTTTGAAGGAACATGAATGTGTTAACTACAGCAGATTGTTAATCACTTCCGGAACCATCGTCATCATCTTCATGCTCCTTAACAACCTTTTCCAAGAGACGCTTCCGAACACCGTCAATTACTGTTTTACTTGATGGGTCACTTCCATTCTGGCCATCATTGAGTACAGGATCATTTTGACAGAGCGCTAATGCAACGCCTACAAATTTAACAAAGAAAGCAATTTAAAAAAAAAACAAATAACGCCAGTGAGAGAGGGGGGTAGCCAATAGAAAAAGCATAAAAAGTTAGCTTCACATATTTTTTTCTCTTGAAAACGATAGAAAATATGCATCACAAAAGAAGATGGTATGAAGAGAACATAAGCCAAGCATATGGATCATGCCAATTAAAGTTAAGCTACCAGCTTTCATGATAAGCATATCACCTTGAGCAATTGTACAGAACACAAATGATGGAAATTTCGACTTCTAAACCAAGAAGAGGTACGAGAGATTTTGGTGTTCCCAATGAAAAGGCCAGTGTGTCATATAACAGCTTCTGTTTCTATCATGACCCAACTAAATATGAAATCCTCCAAAAGCAAATTGCCCCTGATGTAATTAATTGCAATTCTGTCATATAACAGCTTCTGTTTCTGTCATATAACAAATTTCTATCTTGCAATTCTTTCTTATAATCTGATGTAATTAATTGCCCCTCACCGGCCAACGATATATTACGGGAAAGTAACTACTATTATGAAGAGTCAGTCACCAGCCAATAATAAAACTTAAAAAGAATGAGATACTCTCAGCGATGAATTACCTTCAGGAGTGCATCTCCGGCCAAAACTACGAATGCCCACATGAGTAGCTTTCACTGCAGAATTATTGTAAACCAGCATAGTGGGAATATTACGATCGGGATAGTTCGGTATGCACTCCGTAGATATAATTTTAACAAACTTGGTTGCCGGATATTTAGTTGCCAACTCTTCCAGGCATTGCAGCAGCAACCCGCACTCCGGGAATCTACCGGAAGAAAGCAACCATATCATCATCAGAAAAACAAACGGAAATTTGGAACCATAAGAGCACAATCGTTTGTGGTAATGAGAAGCATTACCCATCTTTGTAGAGAAGGACAACCACCCAAACATCGGACGGTGCCTGAGACACCTCCCTAACGAAATCGGACCCCGAAATCGGAGTCACAGATCCAAACTTGGAAACTTTAACAGCTTCCCTCATCTCTTCTAGTCTCTTCTTCCTGAAATCCGAAGCCGAAATATCAAAACACAGAAAAAGAAGAAGAAAAGCCGGAAAAAAAAACCGCTAAAAAGAAAAGAACTCTCACCAAACCCTAAACATCTATCGCGATTGGCTAATTCCAGATCACCGACGGACAAAAGGCGAAAGGTACCTATACTCGAGGAGGAAGCGGTCATCGTCGAGGTCATCTTCGAGGTCCTCGAGCTCCTCCTCGGTCCGGTCGTCGATCCAGGCCTTGTCCTTGGGGACGGAGCCCTCGTCGGTAGCCGGAGTGAACGACGGCGGCTTGAAAGCTGGTGGCTTCTCCGGGAGGTTTCCGAGCTTCCTCTGGATGTCGTCCCATTGGGTCGAGGCTCCTTCTAGATCCTTGTACACGAAGTGGTAATCCCCCATCTCTCTCTTCTTCCTCCTCCGATCTCCCTCGCGAACAAGAAAGACTCTTCTGTCTTAATTATTTGGGCCTCGGAAACATTGCTGGGCTGGGCCAATAGAAGCCCATTAAGTTTCGGATTTCAATTAGGCCGAGCTTAGCTTGGTTTGGATTAGATCTGACCAGTCCGTTTATAATCTCGGCCGAGCGTGAACGCCCCGATTACAACGCTCGTAAAATCTATTTGGGCCAAAGTTCTCAAAAACGAACCGATTCAGAATTTAGTCTGACCTCTTGGTTATCTGGTCCGACCAGCTCAATTGTTAGTCGGACAAGACTTTTTTTAATTTTTTGAAATATATATAAGTAAATAATTTATGTAATAAAATAATTGTACACAATAGGAAAAAAATAACATATAGACATACCAATTTTTATAAAATACACCAAATAAACTATCGATACAGACGAACTGTTTCAAATCAAAGATAAAACCATAAATTAGTGATATTTACAGGACGAGCCATTCTTGGTAGCATATAGCGATCTGGCCGGTCGAATCGCATTTTTAAAAACCTTGATTTAGACACTCTTCTTCGACCATTGTGAGATCCTGCTTGATTAGTTATATTTGAGACTCGGCCCAAAATTTGGTCAGACGAAGATCCCGCTCGGTTCAGATCGAAACGGGTCGACCTTAGCTGGGTTTCAACGAGGTCCCAACAAAATTTATCAAAATCCGTTTATTTTTTTGGCTGCTGAAGAATAGTATTTAGGGATAAACTGCCACCAAGAATAATGAGAAATCATAGCTCTGTGCAAAAACAGACATAAAAGATCAACTTCTTCTCTGTCCACGTTAATTACTATCATATATGCTATGAGCACGAGTAAATAATTTTAGACTTAAATTGGAGGGTGCGCCAGGCCCGAGCAGTAGTGCAACGCTTGGGCGACGCTTGAGAACCCCAGCAGCAAGCTGCTGTGATGGGTCCTCCCCTTTAAAAAAGTAATTTAATATCGTGTGGGTCGATGACCCACATATCAGATATTAAACTGATAAGAACAGATACTACACTTGATCTTAGCCAAAAGGCCGAGAAAGGTATGAGTTAAAAGTGGTGCCTGGTCTGGTTTTTATACCGTCATGTCCTGACGAGAATTGTGCACAAAGCGATGTGGTATACTCCGTTTAGACACTTGAAGGTTTCTCAAAGAAACCAATGGGCTCGCTCTGATGGTAGTAGGCCCATGACTTGGAATACTTCGAACCACTGCCCAAGCAAAAGCATCATATAACTCAACTCTCTAAAAGGAAACTAAGCATTTAAAAAATTCAAAATAATCTACCAAAAGCATTTAACCACAAACTACGTTCAATTTCAATTTCTATTTTTAATATCAATTTCTATGATTAAATTAAAGTGGAAGTAACTTTTCCAATTAGTTATTTATGTGTTAAAAAATTTATAAAATTTTTAAAATATCTTCAATTTGATTGAAATCTTATATATTTTATAATATAAAATTAAATCACGCTTCAAGATTAAAAAAAAACGAGAGGTAGCCAAAAAATAAAAAGGCCACAAGGCAAGGCAGGAGTCGTCGTGTGAGTTCTCGTCTCCACTCGTTGGTACCCGCCTCCCCCAACCCACTCCCCGTTGACCCGACCCGGTAAGTTCTTCCCCTTCTCGCCATCCAATGAATATCCCTAGGGTTTCTCCCTTGTCGCAGTTCTGGAATCTAGCTCGAATTATGATCCCCCTTTAATAACTTTCGCGTGTTTTAACTGTGTCGGGAGAAATGAGATTCCTCGGCTCGGTTCCCAGATTCAGCACTTGTTTTGGATCTCCCATAGTTACTAGCTAAAAAGTAGAGCCTTATTGTTTTTTGGTCGGTGGTTGGTCTTGAACCTGTTCGTGGAATTGTCGTTCGATTGGGGGTGGGGGAAGTTGCATTTGGATGGGTTCGGCCGTCCGTAAAGTGCCCAGCTTTGGTTCTGTCGGGTCATCATTTGTTGTGCCGGAGATGTGGGGGATTGTTTGGCAGAATCTGTTAAATGTGGTTGTGAGGGTAGCAGGGAGAAAAGTTTGGGGCAATAGGCTTAAAGATTGAATGTGTAGTATTGTCTTTATTTGTATCGGTTGTGTTCTTTTTTATATATATATTGAATGGCATTGAAGACTTATGGTGGTTTGTAATAGTTACCCGAGATTGGTCTGAAATGTTTGATAGTTAGTTAGCCATTGATTTTATTATTGATGAAGAGGCTGATTATCCTTCCTTGTAGTTCGCATTGATATTGGCTAAAATGGCTGGAGGAGGACTGATCCACCAGCTTCTTAGGCGGAAGCTTCAGTCACAATCTACCGTAAGAACTTTCTTCTACTCTTTTACTCAAATGTTTCAATCTCACTAAATGGACCTGGTTCCAATTTTGGGATGGTTGAATTTTTCATTGCTCTTATTTACCAGTGTTCTACCTTATCTCCATGAACCATAATAGGATTTTAGTTTATCAAGTCTTTCAAAATTTACAGTAAGAAATTACTTCCCATGCCAGAGACCTTCCCAACATCACCTTTGGCTTTCTTGTTTTCTTAATATTCTGTTCCTTTTGGTGCATTATTTCTTGCTAATTCTTTGAATCCATCTGCTGCAGGTCTCTCCAGCTCTATCTTTGTTCGCTTCAAAGAGAGCTCATGAAGATGCTGGATATGTTGGATCCAAGTCCTTGAGAGCTCTTGCACTAGTTGGAGCCGGTCTCACTGGTCTTTTGAGTTTTTCAACTGTGGCCTCTGCTGATGAGGCTGAACATGGTTTAGCGTGTCCAAACTATCCCTGGCCACATGAGGGCATCCTGAGCTCTTATGACCATGCCTCGTAAGCACTCAAACTGTCAATTTGACTTACTTCATTTTAGTCCCGTGCAACTATGTTCATTTATCAATGAGATTCTGGTGACAATCTATAGCATTGCTAATGGAGTTGTTTATCACGGACAGGATCCGCCGTGGTCATCAGGTCTATCAACAAGTATGTGCATCTTGCCACTCTATGTCTCTGATATCATACCGTGATTTAGTCGGTGTGGCATATACGGAAGAAGAATGCAAGGCAATGGCTGCTGAGATTGAGGTTGTTGATGGGCCCAACGATGAGGGTGAGATGTTTACCCGTCCTGGTAAACTCAGTGATCGTTTCCCTCAGCCATATGCTAATGAACAAGCGGCTAGATTTGCTAATGGAGGAGCTTATCCTCCAGATCTTAGTCTTATTACGAAGGTAAGTCCTGTGGTCACTGTTCATTTCTCTTCTTAGGTCTGTGGTTGTGATGTTCTGATACTTTACTGTCTATTTTCTTCAGGCCCGACACAATGGTCAGAACTATGTGTTTGCTCTCTTAACTGGCTACCATGATCCTCCTGCCGGTGTTTCTGTAAGGATAATACCCGCCTCTTCTAGTATATGGCTATTTCCGCATGTGATATACAAATTCGCACATATTAATATTGAGATTTTGATGACTGATGCTAGATCGAGTTAAGTAGATTTGCTGCCTGGGATTTTGTGGTAGCAGTGAGAAATAAATTTCAGTTATTGATTATTACAACAAATCGACTGCAGCTGCTTCAATTTGAGCGTCTCAAATTACTTCAGCTATAAGTCTGACTATTAGTAGTTTGCAATCTTTGTTGTTGAAGAGATCCTTCATGGTCAAAGAAAAGCCTTGCTTTGACAATGCTTGTTTGGTGTTTGTACATTAGACAAAATCCTTCATTTTGTGATTCGGTTGCTTAATGTATGCTTTGGTTTTTTATTTTTGCAATTTATGTGTGCAAAATGAGATTCCTCTAAGGTTAAGAATTTCTGTTCTATTCCATTTCACATCCTTGAAGCTGCAAATAAGATTGAGCTTGTGCCTCTTCACCATTTTGGTCCCCAACTCTGACCTCAGACAATTTCTGAAATGGCTTCTGCAGATTCGTGAGGGGCTGCACTACAATCCCTACTTCCCTGGTGGAGCTATCGCGATGCCCAAAATGCTTAATGACGGTGCTGTTGAGTATGAAGATGGTACCCCTGCAACGGAAGCTCAGGTTGGTCCTTTACATAGCATTGCACATTGTTTCAAGAGAGCTGATCGTATTCTAGTTCAGAACTCAAACTGATCTCGCTATGCACTAACTTTGTTAACCTTGCTGCAGATGGGGAAAGATGTCGTGTCATTTTTATCCTGGGCCGCAGAACCAGAAATGGAAGAGAGGAAACTGGTACGTCAGTCTCTAGTTCCGGTTTTTCACATTGTTCATGTGTCTGGGAAACTGACGTTCTTGTTCTTTCTCTTGCAGATGGGTTTCAAGTGGATATTCTTGCTCTCTCTGGCATTACTCCAAGCTGCATACTACAGGCGTTTGAGGTGGTCGGTTGTCAAATCGCGGAAGCTGGTTCTTGACGTCGTCAACTAGCTGCTGCATCCATCGTCTCTTCGATTGATGGTCCGTTGTAAGACCTGGGGTGCAATAATTATCTTGTCACAGACTAGGATTCGACCATGTCATCTTGGTTCGAATTTAACGGTATGGAGATAACCGAAAGTTTCCTCTTCTTCTACTTTCATCTTTTTTCACTTGTTGGGCTTTTATTGAAATGAGCAAGGGAATAAGCCACTCCATATACACACAATATTCTTTGTCGCTTTTATGAATTATTTATAGATCTCTTAACGAGAATCACTGTGGTTTGTTTTTGTTGCCTTTCCTGGTATCTACATATAATTCCATCGTAATTGTTTTTTTTCCTGTGGATCAGTAGTTTACTTTGAGCGCAGTTTCTAACAGAAAGAAAAGCAACGACCGGAATTGAAGCGTCACGAGTCAAAAACAAGATTTCATCATTTCCATCATTCATTGGTAATTCTGCAGGAGATTTTCATCTTGCAGGGCTTCCAAGTGATTGAGCATCGCCAGAAAATACTTTCTGGAAACTTTATTATTGATCGGTCACTAGGAAGAAATTATGTTGGGCTTTGATGTCAGGCTTAGTGTGTTGGGCCCTATTGCGTTTAACGACAGCCTAGCATGGCATGACGCTGAGACGGGTAAGGTTAAAGGGAGGCGATGTTTTACGGTTTATAAGATTGATTGTAATCTGGTCCGGTAATTTGAATAGTCAACAGAAATGACGAATAGAATTCAATTACACACTTTAGCCAACTAAAAAAATAAGTGCAAGCACCTTCCGCAATATGTTTAAGCCGAAACAAAGATTTCATTGTATTTTACCCCAAAAAATGGATATTTCAAGGTTTTCACCCGTGAAAAAAGGACCACGTTCATTCGCTTGGAGTTTTTCAATACTTTGTATAAAAACTAATGTGATAGTAGTGACGCAGTTCCTGACATAGGCCTAGGATGTTTTGTCGTAATTATATATATTTATAAATATCGGAAGTAAACCAGCAATGGACACATGCCACTGGCAGAGCTGGTCTCACGCCACATCACAAGAGAGAATCATTAGCAAGCCAATTCAATTACGCAAACATTTGGCTTATTACAAACAGCAAGAAACACACATATATGTATAAACACATACACACGAAGGCAACCTTACTTCTTATTTAATCTCACCCAATCTCCTATAGCTATTAACTTCACACTGCTTCACTAATTCTTCCTCTATTGCTGCCCAAGCACTCACATTGCCACACACCCCAAATATGTTAGGCTTCCGAAATACCTTTTCCCATGCTACCCATTCTTTCTCTTCACCAATTATCGTTCCTTTCTACATTTTTAGCTCTAGCCGGGTTTTAAACTTGGTTAGATTATTAATTTTAGGCAGGAGTCACGTCGTTAATTTCCTGAGATATTATAGCTATTTTTTTAAAAATTGATTTAGTTGCATTATTGTACAGTTTTAGGGAGGATAATAATATTTTAAAGAGCGAGCCCAAGAGCAGCCTTAACATCCATCCTCCATGCAAGCCCACCACCGCAATTCACCATCCTCCACACGTCACACGGCACCGTTCTCGACCACCTCCCCTCCTTCCGCCACGTGTAACCACCGCACTCCACCCTCACCCAGCACGTAAACGACGTCGTCTTCGACCCCAAAACCGGCATCTGAAACCCCTCCTTCACTCCCAGCCCAACCCTAACCTCCGCGGGCCCCACCCCGACCACCATCCTCTTGAACGCCTCGTTCACCCACTCCACAACCTTGACCCTATCGTCCGTCACGAAGACGGGACACGTGTCGTCAACTAGACTATCCAACCTCGCTCCGATCGTCCCCTCAGTTATGATCAGCCTCTCAACCGTTATCCACGACTCCACGACAGATCCGGACCCGTTCTCATCTACGAACTTCTCCCTCCGATCGCCGTCACCTTTCTTAATCGCCATAACTGACGATAACCGACTATCGACTAGTTCTATTTTCGGTTTATTCCCTCCCGAAAATTCGTTTTCCGATGCGATACTAATATTGATATTCATATTTATGTTCTTGCTGGCAGTTATTTTTCTGGTTAGGTTATTCTTTTTCCTAACCCTAGTAGCGTCCTTTCTCTTTATCTTCCCAGCTCCGAACTTACTAGCTACAGCCATACCTTTCTTTCCGGCGCCTATTAGCTGCCGTTCTCCGGAGCTGGATCCCGGGGTATCGGCTTCCTCCGGTCTCGGCGCGATCGGTCGGAATCTCAGCATTATCCTGTCTATTGTCGCGGCCTGAGCATTCCCACCGGACTGATTGAGGAAATTCATCACAGCTCCGGTCACGGTGGCCTCTCTCCTCCTCCTCCCTCGGTCCGGCGAATAAAGAGAGAGAGAGAGATCAGGAGTTTTTTTCTGTAGATCTGAATAAAGTGAAAGTACGTCTCAGGAGAGGAGGAGACGAAAATCTCGGAAAGGAAATCAACGGTGGCAGGGCAAGGTTTCGCCACGTGTACTAGGGCAAGCACTCCACGAAGAATTAGCCGGTGATTTTTTTATATTTTTTTGCCTCTTCCTCCCTTTTTTTTATATTCAATTAGACTAAATATTTTTTAATCGTATTTTTAAATAAGTCTATGCAAATGATACTTTTTCATAATGATATATGATTGTCTCACATATATTTAAACTATAAATATATATTTTTAGATCATCTGATATTTGATTTTTGTGTAGCGACTAAATTTTGGTGTACTAACAATTATCATTATGTTGTTCCAAAAATCAGATTATAAATCTTGTTACATTTTGAAATAATTATTTCACCCTGGTTTACTCTTATCTAGATTATCCTAATTTAAGGATTTGTTGACTTTAATCAGATATAGATATAGATCTAGATTTATAGAATTTTATTTTTTTCAAAAGATAAAATATGGATATGGATTTATAAGATTTTTTTATAATCTACTGTTATTTAATATAACGTTGAAATAATATATATAGTAACTTGGAATTTATTTAAATTGTTTTTTATTTGAATTATTTTAATAAAAGCATTATTTATTCATATTTACGAAGTGACTCGATGTTATCACAAAAACGTTAAATTTATTATTATTTAAAATTAAATATGATTTATATATTTTGAATCCACGAGTCTCTCATATACATATTTTAATTTTTAAACAGAACGAGATGCGTCCATTTTCTTATAAAATAGGTTAAAATTTGGATCTTATAATCCTTACTCGAATCATGTTTATTGACATCTCTAATTAAATCATAACAAATTTTTTTTTGAAGAATTGATCTAATTAATTATAAATTAAACTATATGCATATTAAGTCATACTCCGCGATATAAACATTGCAAATTTCTATTGGTTGATTGTGGTGGGGCTCAACTGGGGTGTCGGGGACAGAGAGGAATCTAAAAAATTGAAAATGACGACATCGAGGTGGCGGATTGGTCCATTACCCGGGACGAAAGGAAAAGAAGGGACACGTGACCTGCTAAAGGACCAAAGATAGGGGACACGTGGTGGGATTACGGTTAGTCTTTTGGCTTTTTCATGGGAGAGCTGGTTCCACTATGGTGGGACACGTATTTGCCGACCTAATTTGGATATGATCAGATCTTTCTCTCGCCCCACTGCCAACTGCATCTACTCTCCTTTTGCTGCGCGTGATAACAACCGGTAATTTTTTTTATATAAATCTGAACAAGTTTTTTAAATGTGTAGGGGTAACGTGGTAAGAAGAAAAACACAGAATAACATATTATTATGCTAATTTGTATTTTTCCCAAAGAAATGTATGGTTAACAAGTTAATAAGCATTCTAAACTAAAAAAAATTAGAATTCGCCATCCACTAAAACAAATTTCAAAATAAATTTAAAAATAATGAATAATTTATAAAAATTATAAACTAATCTGTCATCTTACACTATGAAGGGAAATGTATTCTGTTTATGCACCCTACTCGATGACTTTTGGTTTACTAATTATGTTTATATATGAATTTGCATATATGGTTCTGCTTGTATGCCAACTCCAATGATAATTTTGAAGACTTTAGATGTAAGTCTCACAAACAAATAATTAAAATTACTTGTAAAATTGAACTCGATAACTTTTTATTCTCATGCAGGTGGGTTTTGGCGGACATTAATAATACATTTGAGATTTAGTCGTGTACCAGTGTTGGAACCACCTGTGAATGTGTGTGATTAATTACCTCCGTTTAATTTTTTGAATGAATAGTAACTAGTAAGTACGTTTAACGGGTGGGTAGCGCGTGAAGTTGCCGTGTTGTGTGCTCTCAGAACGGCGAAAATCTAGGAAGTGATCGACTAGTGCCTTTGTCTTTGAGCAACAAAGTGCCACGTGCCCCGGAATGATGGCACTTTCTTTGTTTAACTTCAGAAATTTTCCAATCTTTATTAGATAACCACGGCGGTAAATTCACGGAGTGACCATTTGGTCCAGTAATATTGGGGTGGGGAGGGGTGAAGTGAAGTCCAGAGTTCGACATAAAAATTTTTAGGAAATTATGTAAAACATAAAAAAATTGTTCAAACACCAAATTGATCAAAAATAATTATTGAATGTTTTGAAAAAAATATAAAAAATGCGTAGGAAAAATGTCACATAGACGAATCACAGTACGCTACGCGGACAAATTGTCAACGTGGCACAGATTTGCTTTGAGAACTTTTGACACGCTACTCGTTGCGCGTGTTAGGAAAGAGAAGGACTTCTGTTAATCGTAGCCTGCCACGTCATCTTGGGGGTCGCACAATCCCCTTGGATGGTCTTGTGTAGTTCTGAAAATTTTATCACAAGACATTTTCTGACATTAAATAAAAAAAAACATCATTGGGTCATGATTTTCTGAGAATTAATCAGTTCTAAAAATTTATTGTCTGTTTATACCGCAGGTTTGAATGGATACTATATACGTGACCTTACCGCGTATATTGTGCATGCAATCCGGGCTCTCAGATCACGTGTACAACTGATGTGGATCGTAAATCTATGGGAAAAATTTAGATTGTTGTATGAAGGGAAAAATTGAACGTTAAATCTGTTTTTTCACACAATTTCACAATCACGAATCGCGTGCATACATGTACATAAAAGTAATAGTAATGTATGTAATCTTACTCTTTCGACCTCAGGCGCATGCTGTTAGTAGAGTTATGGAATTTTGAATCTCTGTAGCAACAGTTGAAGATGGTTATGCTTACTTGATTCGAGATCTATCAACACAATTATTTAGTTTTCAAATATTTTTCTGATTTCAACTTTGGATAGTTGGGAAATGTTTTCTTTAGTCATCATTGGCGTTGAGGTGCCAACTTTTATTTAAAATGGTAGTACTTATAAATGATTGGTTGCTAGATGCTACTAAAAAAAGTCTTAAACGTTATTGGTTGATTTTCTATGTATTAATGATGGTGTGTGTCTCGCATAATGCTAGGAGACATATGTTATTATTTTATTACATTGATTTATTTATATGTAGTTCCGATAAAATTTTGATAGATAGAAAATGATACTGACAATACTTTCTGAAAAATTCGACTCAAATCTTGTTTTTGTTCGATCTAAAACAGTACGAGTCATATCTGTTATTATCTTATTGCATGTAAACAGTCTCCAGTAGAGGTCTGTTATTGGACAGACTATCCCAACAGAGGGACGACTGAGAGGGCCCAACATAATGAGATACGACCCCGAACATTTACAGTATACACTTCTCTAGAGTTTACCGCAACTTTTTCGGTAAGGGGCCTCTCTCTTCACCAAAGAAAACCCAACAAATTCCCCGGTCATTACATTGTCTTTTCGTCTGCCGGACACGTGTTGCGTTTTCGTTTGGAAACAATCTAGTAATGCCGGGTTTTTCTTCTGTAAGTATCACATTCCCATAAATAATGCTGAATCAGAATACATGCTATTTCTCAAGAGCCAACCATCTCATGTTTAATCCTGAGCAAATAAATTAGAATTTTTAAAATGATGTAACATTTTTTTTAAAAGGGCGTGTCAGCTATTTCTCATTAGGAGCACTAATGAAAATTAAAATACTTTCTTCAGTTATCAGATATTTTGTAATTTTGATATCCTTATTAAATAGTATATTACAAATTAGCTAATAGTTTATCGGTACACTTTTTGGACTTATTGATATTTTTTAGCCCAAGCAACCAACAAGCAAGCCGTTAGGTTTTGCACAAGTTAAAGATATTTCGAATTTAAATTATTAAATATAGAATAATTATTATTTTTTAAATTTTATATTCTGACTACAATCATGATTAATCGTAAAAATCTAGTCCATAAAAAATAGCAAGGCACAAATAAATGATAAGATGTGGATGCACTGGTGTACCACCCAACCTTATAATCGATTACATATATAATGCTAAGCCAAATATGTTATATTATTTTTTCGAGGGAATATGTTATATTTTAATTGATCTTCCCTCATGTTTTCGGTAAACAGTATGGGGGTTACTCGGTTCGAAGTACATAAACGTGAAGTGGGGGGACTGACATGGCCATTGACGTAAAAAAATATTAGCCTTTGTTTTTCTTGTCAAAACAATAAACTAATAAAAATATGTTGTATAAAATTAGACATTTTGTATTTGGAGAAATACATAAAAAAATTAGGAAAAAATATTTAAATACTATGTGATTTAGCATTTTTAAAAATAAGATTATGTGATTTTTTTTCAAATTGTAATTTATTTTTTTTGATATTTCGAGTCTCGAACAACCTAATAAATGTCTCTTCACATGTTTATCTACATGGGTGATATGTCACCTAAAACAAAAGTATTGAAAATTTTACGTGGATTCCATCTGTCATAATAACATGATATGTAGACAATTATCAAATTAGTCTTACATTACAAATAAATATTTTTATATTTTTGATACACTTATACTCTAAATTTGAAAATATTATAAACTACAAAGTTGTAGATATACATTTTCACTTCGTACAATAATTTAAATCAACTCAATTGAAATCTCAAAAAAAATTTGTGGTTACTCAACCAAAATATATTAAAATATATGTTAAAAAAATATTTTTGAATTTAGGACTACTTTAATAATTTGTCATATGTCACATCATTATCATGTAAACAAATGGAAAGTCCATATTCACTACGATATTGGCAGATGTCCCGCCCACGTGGACAGACATGTATGCACACATCTTCCCGAGTTGCCTGAGACTCGAAAATATTCGTACAACAATTTAAATTATCTCAATTGAATTCTCAATTAGAGTTTGTGGTTACTCAACCAAAATATAATAAAATGTCTGTTAAAAAATATTTTGAATTTATGACTAATTTAATAATTTGTCATATGTCACATCATTATCATTTAAACAAACAAAAAGTCCATATCCACGTCGATGTCGTTTTGGCAGACGTTGCACCCACGTGGACAAGCATGTATGCACACATCTTCCCTAGTTGCCTAAGACTAAAAATATGCGAGAAAATAAACCACATTGACTCAATTTTGAGGAAAAAAAAACACATGATCATGTCTTAGAAAGTACTAAACTACGTAATATTTATAAAAAAATTCCAAAAAAATGCACATAAATAAAAAAATTAAATGGAGTTGCTTGGATTTTTTACGTTAGTATTACGAAGGTATGAGTGAGTTTCAGAAAGTTGTAATATAGTCAACAAAAAAGTAAAGTTTTATAAAAAAATATTTTTTTAATTAAAATGCAAAATTATCACTACGTGATCGTAATGACAACATCTCTGCGAAACATCACGCGTTAATAAAATAACAGAGTAAAATGATAACAACCAATCACATTTCGAGTATATTAAAAACTGCCCACAGGCCACAAGATATGTTTTTAGTTTATGGTATTCCCAATATTCACTAAATCAATGCATACAAATTAGAATAAATCAATATATTTTGATATATATACTTTTTAATTTAGAATAATACTTTGGTTAGCTGATCTAGTTGCATGATCTGAATTATTGTTAAGTTTATTTTAAAACGAGTTATTGTTAAGTTGGTATTTCATGTAAGATCTATTATAAAATATCAAATTCCTGTCGGAATCCAAAGGTGGTTTATACACAATGAATTTCAGGTACGTGGCATCATCGCCCAAATTGGTCTCAAACACTTTTCAACTACTTGCCGTTTCCTACGTTAATTAACTGGGATAATTATATTTTGGATTTCATAGTACAGTCAAAAAACTTTTGAGTATCATATATTTTCATATTAATTTTAAAAAAATGATTTGACTATTATTATATTTTCAAAATTCCGAAGTCAAAATTAAAGATTTTTTTACAAAATATCTATCTTAAATATTCAAAATACCCCTCGTACTAAAAAAAAAATATTAACTCTCTCGCTCCTCAGATTCTGGGATTTAGCTGGATCGGGTCCTCCCACCTGCAACGCCTCCGGCTCTTCTGTCGCCGGCGTCAATGGTACCTCGTCGTCTAACAAAGCCGGGAACGGTCAAGGCGGAGGAGGAGAAGCAAGAACAGCAAGACAAGTCAACTTCTACAGGAAAACAGTATGCTTCCTTAGCCTCTTTTTTTAAATCGATTTTTTTTTTACTTCTCGCATTTGCTTTGGTATTATCAGTCCAATCCAAAGAAAAACCTACATGATGGCTAATCCTTTTAGCAATTTTTGTATTTGTGTTTTTTTGTTGTTTTTAATTTCTGGGTTTGATGTTTTTATTGTGTTCTTTAGACTTTATTATATGTTGAAGAAGAGGTTGGGGAGAGAGAGAGGGGAACGGCAAAGAGGAAGTGTTTTTTTTTTCTTGTGTGAGAGATATATTATGAACGTTTCAGATGGATATTTTGTGGGGAAAATTTCCTGTTTAGATTTCAGAATTCCAATATATGACAATAATCAAATTAAAAAAAATTGGAATTAGTAGAAAAATCGTATAAGTCTACTTAATTATATTTTGGAGTCTAAAATATAATTATCCATAATTACTATCATTTATATCAAATCCCGGAGATCTTACCACTTGGCCACGCGTCCTCTTCCATTTGTTTTCTCCGAACAACATTACACCGCGCGCTGGGAGAGCGTGAGTCACTTGACATTGAATAAGAATTAATTGAGATTTATTATTTTCCTGTACTACTTAAACATTTAAACATCAATTACAAATTATGCACTAAAAATTGACGTAATTTGTGAAAACTTTTCTTGTAGAAGCATAAAAGTATGATTTTTTGGTTAATATTTTTTTAACTATTTATTCGACTTAGTTTAGATTGAAAAAAATGAAATGAGTTTGCATTGAATTAATTAAATTTGCACTGTGTTATGTGCGTCATGTGACTTTACGAGTGTAAATTTATTAATAAATGTAGTATCAACTTACTAAACTTAGAATTTATTTGATTTGTTTAATTATTTTAATTATATTAACTTATTTTAATAAGCAAAGAACTTGCATTTGCGACTATTTGATGACTCGTTGTTATTACAAATAATTAAGACGAGTTTATGCTTTTTGAAATTGATTAAGATATTTGAAAAAAATATGAATCAACTACTCGTTGTGATCTCGCCCAATATTTTAGAACATAAATTATGCCTCGTTCTTTATTTCCATAGGTGATAAAAATAAGGATCCTGGGCCATAATCTTAAAAAGATGATAAAATTCTGCGTCCTATATAAATCTTACTCACGTCTCTGGTCATTCCTACGGGAAGTGGCGTTAATGGCATTCGGTAGCGCGTGGAATAGTAAAATGTTGTCTGCCCACAACCGAAACTTTCGATAGTGGCCGCAGCGAATAGACGAGGAGCACGTGTGGGGTTTCTGGAGACTCAAGGAAGAAAATCTCATGTCCCACCTCCCACACATAACGTGACGCTACCATCGAGGCTGCTTCCACGTGTCCCTCCTCGAGTGCTAAAACACATTCTCTCTCTCGACTTCGATATGCGGACCAACACCAGGAGTATTGGTAAGAAAATTATAATTACCCACCGATAAGATAGATAGATACTCTTTCTTGGCTTTAAGGGGAGGAGGACCAATCAGCAACGGGAATAAAATCCTCGACCAATGAGAATCTCTCCGTTAACTGGCTCATCGACCAACTTTTCATTTTCGCCAGGCAGACGATAAATTATTCTTGCAAGTTTTTTTTTTGAGTGACATCGGACTTCATTGGAGGTTCATTTCTCGATCATTATTTCTAAAATTTAAAATCAAGAAAATATTAGTGAGGAACCTCGTGGCTGGAATTAGTGAGGAACTAAGAAAAAGAACGTACGAATTATTCATATATACAGTTAGTTGTCCATTGAGCCAGCTCCAGTTAATATTTTTCCAAGTCTAGTTAAAATGTAAGCGTTAATAATCACAAATTTGATACTGGTTCTAATTTTTTATGCACAGAAACAAATAAAACACACGTTTGGTTATTTCATGTTATCAGGTAGTTGGAAATATATTTTTTCTCATTTTTTTATTGGAATTACGACGATCATGTATTGATTCGAATTCACTGACTATTTTTATGGGTGAACATGCATCACTCGAGTAGGTCGTACGTATTTTGAGTGCATATATATATGTAAATAAATAGAAAATTTTTAGTGGTTAAGATATTTTTTTCGCATGGTTTCAATTGGACGTACGAATAAGGACCTACTTTATCTCGCGAGAGGGAATCGTAATGATTTTCAATTATTCCATTGCGATAGCAATTATTTTACCTCCTACAAATTTTCCAGGTCTTTTATTAAAATTATACTATACCTACCTGAAAAAAGAATTGTGGTGTTCTTTTATTTAATCTTCAATGATTCAGTTGAAGACTGACCACCATTTAAAAATATTTCCTCCGGTTCAACGATCCATCGAAGTCAATAATATTTCAGCTTATGGACGGTTATATGTATACAATATATTTCCGAAATAATTGAGGACATGCATATAGATACATATGATAAAATGGAGTACGAAGTGTTTCATGCCTACGACGCATATTTTAATCATACTGATTAATTGGAATTTTTGGAAGCAGATTATTCAGGGCACATACATTTGAGAAGTTTAGCGTATAATTAACTTTTAGGGGGTTACATGGGTATAAACATCCACATATTGACTAATATATTGTGATATCATATATATGTATTGTTTGAAATATTTAAATAATTTAATTGATATTAATTATTTTGATAACATACACACACATATTCTATAAAATTTCGAATTTAAATATGTATTTCATGAATATAATCATAATGAGTGATATCCTAAAATTTTTTAAAAAAATACGTGCGAATGAGTACAAAATACATTGAAAAAAACTTATATTACTTTGTAAAAATAATCGATAAGATCATATATGTTCGATCGAAGATTGATTAGTTGAGTTATAAGAACCATACATGTAGGTGATAATTGGTATTTAAGTGTAGAATTAGGTAGGCAATGTATATCGAATAATATCAGCGGTATAATATTCTGAAAAATTTAGTCGTAACAGAAAGTTTATTCTTATATTATTGAAGCTGCCCTAGACACGTGTTGGCCATATATAACCTTCCCGACCGGTGAAGTGGTTACTATGATAATTATCATCTGAACCATTACCAAACACAACTCCTCCGGTGAGAGATAATAGAGAGAGAGATCTCAAGAATATTATTCGATCTGGGAGCATCTTGGATATGGACGGCGGAGATCAGCAGTGGTGGAGCAAGGTGGTACGTCCGACCGGCGGGGTGCAAGGTCACCACAAGGCGATAACACTAAGATTCCGGCCGATCGCTCCGAAGCCGGCCAACGCCGGCCCGGAGGCCCTCCTGTCTCCGGTGAGTAGCTCTTTTATGGGTTCCAAGCGAGGAAGGAAAAGGAAGTACGTTAGGGTTCCAAAGAGTACCAACAATAGGAGAAGAAGAGCTCGAAGCAACAAGAAAGCCCTTCCAGATCTGCCCAAAAGATCGGAATCTAAGGCGAATCCATCCTCAGACGAGGTAGTTACTCTAAAGTTATTACCCGATACGAGTGATGGCAAGAAAAATATTATTAAGGATAATATTAGTTATATTAATAATAGTGGTACAAACCATCAGTGCAATACTTTTATTGTACCCGTGGATCTTTCTAGTCGAGTCGTGTTCGAATCTGAATTAGTCAGTCCGTTGGGTGTCCATTCGGGTGGTTTCTGGATGCCGGTTCGAGTGGTGGAGTCCTGGGTGACGGTCGAGTACGTGATGAATACGCACTACCCTTGCGTGGATTTAGGACAAACGTCCACGGTTCTATCGTTTACCAATAAAAACATAGAAAAATACGATCATCTGGATCAAGAAAGCGACAGGATGAGGGATCTAGAGATCGACACGTGTCCGGGGTTCGTGACCGACGCGAGCTACACCGTTAGGTGGGTGAACGAGGCGTACAAGAGACTGGTGGCCGGTGACGACCACCATCGGTTGGCTGATGTACAGGTGAGCGTCCGGTTGGTGATAAAGGACGAGCTGTTGCCGAGGATCGGAAGCTCGCCGCGGTTCTCTTGCTCGGTGAAGCTCCGGTACAGTACGGCGTCGGAGAAGGGGACGCCGGTGAGGGCGATGGTGGTGCCCTGTGATGCGTGGAGGATGGACATCCACGGTGGGTTTGCTTGGAGACTTGACTTGGTTGCTGCCCTTAAGTTGGGTTCCAGCTGATGATCCTTAAGAGTTTGCAATTATGCGGTAATATGGAACTCAGGTAATTTATTAATGTTACGTTTTTATATTCTATATTATAATAAGAATTGTATATACTTGCAAATAATTAACTAGTTATGTGATAATATCGTCGACGAGTTTGCTCACTCTTGTTTATTGGTAAAAAACCGAGATTACAAGTTGCGTCCCTCTTTTATTAACAGTTGTGGTGTAGCCTAAAATCATTTTTAGGAGTCACTAATACATCGCCTTACGGAATAATATAGGACGCATTCAATCGACCTAGTATCAAGAGTAACATTATATTAAATATTTAATTGAGGTTTGAGATCTTAATTTACTAGGTATTGAAAAAATGAACAAGGAAAACGATTAGCGAGCCAATAGTACGCATAAGGTGGGGATTTAATATGCACAGTTAAATGACATGAGTTATGGGTACTAGTGCTATCGTTTTTTTGGCACATATGTTTCTTTTTAATAAAAAAAGGCATTAAAAAGCTAATGCAGGATCAAGTATAAATTCCCATTCTATATAAACGCAACCCCTTGGTTTTTTGGGTCTTCTATTTTCGGATCAGGTGATGATTTCACTGTTGGCAATTATTGTAAAGTTGGTCTTTTAATAAAAGTGGGATGAAGAAAATATTTAATTACAATTTAACCTTTAAATGTAGTTTTGTGGTTTGTAATTTTCCCCGCAAATAATTAAAAAAAAACTAAAAATTCATAAATTGTTTCCATTCATTTGCCTTCATCTCCAACGTTAGTTGATTGGATTTTATTTTCTATATAAATTGAGTGATGGGATCATTGGATGTGACCGAGGAGGAAACTACAAATAACGATAATGGTTTTTTTTTTTGTGAAGGACTCGGTTCCTATTGGCTTAGGGAAAGAAGGATAATTTTAAACGAAACCCCACTGGGAAAACAAACACACCATAGGGGCAGCTAGGGAGAGACAGGTGGCCAAGTTCCTTTCAAGCAATACACACAATATCTTATCCAACTGGAACGAAGACACATGCTAGAAAGGAAAAAAACGGTCATTAGCTAGCTAACCAATATATCGAAACATTTACTCAACGAATTCAATATATAAATTATAGTTCTAGAAGGATAGTATTTTTAAATAATGGTCAAGTTATATAGGAGGCGAATGTAAGAGAAAATAATTTATAGAGGAGCAGAATGTAAGACGAACACAGAGAAGTTAGTTGTGGTTGTTATTTTAGCCTGGGGTAAATGTTTGATAAATAAATAATATTTCTCTATACACAATATAGGAGGCGAATGCAATAGAAAATATAAACCATACATTGGTTATGTGTGTATGTATGTATGTATATGTATATACTGTTTTTGTGTGGCTGAGGCTGGAATTGAAGGTGGAGGAACAATGAGGAGAGAAGGGGTACGAAACAGAGCGAGACATTTTTATTATTATTTTCACTTATTTCACTATACATTTTATGCAAGATTTATATTCTATTACTTTGCATAAATGTATAACTAGCTTCGTTCATCATAAAATTTAATTATATGGGTAATTAATTACTTCTTGATAATATGAAAATGTCTATAAGGACGGACCTCTTTGTTTTTTCATAAAATTAATGTTCTTAATTATTTTTAAGAAGGGCATGGAAAAACATATTTTGCTTTCAGTTTCATTTCTGTAATGTTCTATACCCTGTACAATAGAAAAAATCTAATAGTTTTCTCTATTATTATTGTTTTATTTATCATGCTTTCTTTTCCCTGATTTTTTTTATGTGGAAATAGAATAGCACATTATGGCTCCTCAAAATGGTTTTAAGTTTGCTCTTCTTGTTCTTATAAAGGCTGGTTTTATGAAGATCTCTGATGACCAGGATGGAAAGCGTCCAGGCTCTGAGATGACAAGAGCCTAGCAAGTTGAGAACGTGGTATGAAATATGTTAGTTCATTAAGATTATGAATAATTAAGAAGTGTGACGTATTTATTAATTAAGAGCTCGGAAAGGCACGAACTTGCTGTAACGAGTTAATTTGCATGCGAAGTCATTACAAGCGAACAAAAATTACCTTGTAGCTTCCATGCATGTCTGATCTGCCCCTTTTGAACAAACGGAGATTGAACACGTTTGCTAAGACAACGTCACAACAAGCCAAAAGCTACAAACGAATTTTAATCTAGAAACGAATTTAAAACTATTTCAATAACAAAAAAACTAATTTTGTGAAATACAACATTTACATCAGATTAAGAATATATTAAATAGTAAATTAAAAAATTATATCAAAATAAAAAGAGCATACCAACTAAAAAATATCATTAATTTATCCATACAATTGTAACATTAACTTGTCCTTAATTTCTTTATCTCGGAGGATGAATCTTTCTCTTGAGTAACTAATAATTCTAATATCGATACATTCTCAAGGTATTTTTTTGATTTTTATCTTTAATCTAGATATGTAGATTAATCATCATCACTTGTAGTTATGCTTAATTTTTTCATCTTCGGAAGATAAGTCTTTTCTTGGAAGAAAAAAGGATTTCAAAATTGACACATTCGTATGATATTTTTTGACCTATTCCTTTAATTTTTTACTTCAATCTTTTTTTCTGCTTGTTGATATTTTCTTTCCTCTAGCAATTTTATAGCGATTAACATCTCTTGTGGAACAACATCCACATTACACATGCAATTTTTATTTTTTCTAGATGTGTAGAGTACATCATCGCTTGTAGTTGCTAGTTCTTTTTCTTTTAATGCTTTATTTATTTGCAATATTTCTGCCAATTGGATGCAACATTGTAAATCTTTTGTTCAATCGAGTAGGAAGGTCAACAAAGAGTAAATAATTCTCATCTTTAGTAATTTATTTTCTTTTAGAATTTACATCTTTTGCTACATTATGTAACCCATTTTGAGGGCTAAATATCAATCCATGTAACTTAGGATTCCATTTTGAATAATTGCACATTACTTGAGTAAATATATGTAAGTTAGTAATTTTTTGTTGCTTACCAACATATATTTGATATGCTTCTAACAAAATATAAGAATTAATGTCCACTTATTTTTCATTGAGATGCATAGGTATATGCCTTAATCCACCTACAACAACTTTGACTAAGCTATTTATGATAACTTTTCATTTGCTTCATAGTTCTTGTGTTAATCTCAATGAGATTTTTTTTAAAAATTTTGTCAAATATTTTTGAATTCGACTCCAAATCCTTGCCCCTCTAACAATTGTTGATTATGGCATCTTTGCTGTTCTGTAGATAAAAAGACATTAAAATATTATCTTTTTTAATTTTCCATGTTCAAGTTCTTGCTCTTTCAAAAAATTTCTCAAGGGCTACGTCACCACATATATCTGAAATAGAATAGTAAACATGTTATTGTGTACATGGTACATTTTGAACAAAAATTAGGTTGTAATTCTAGTAAAATTTTAGTTGTAATCTTTGTGGATTTTTGAATGTTTTTGAGGAGTATCTTGGTATATATTAGGAGAAATTTGATTGCAATCTTTGTAGGTTTCTAAAAAATTTAGTTTTAATCTTGATATATTTTGTGAATAATTTGGTTGTGGTCTTGGTGAGTATTGGTAAAATTTTTGTTGTGTATTTGGTGCATAATTGATAAATTTTGGTTGTGATCTTTGTGAATTTTGGCGAAAATCAAGAATTTGAAAAGAGATTTTGACTAAACAAGGGTAATTTGAAGGATTAAAAAATAAAAAGTCGTTACATAGACAAAATGATCCAAGCTGTTCTAATCTTCTTTACTAAATTGATTAAAATTTATATTTAGAAAAATATGATAGAGAGAATTATAAAACATGAAGAATATAATTTGTGAATTAGTGAGAATAACTAAATGTGTTTGGTGTTTATTTACTAAGTTTTTGCCATATAAATTAAAAAAATTAAACCACATCAATTGCATTATTTCATACAAACTCATGTATAAAATTATTAATAAAATAAAATTCTTTTGTATAGAATAGCTCAAAGTGAAATACATTTTTTTTCAGGGTGGTGTAAGACGCCATGCTGACATGCAAGGACGTAATGCATCACAGCATGTCGCGGATGCTTGTAGTCTCTGATTGAACAACGTGGCACAAGATAATGTCATGCCCTCCGAAACAAAGAAAGTCTAAATATCGTTGGCCTTACTAACATTGTAGAATCATTAATGATAAAAACATCAAGATAGAGTTTATTCCGTAGAAATGCTCTTTCTATATAGCTATTTTTTCCATCCAAATTTTATTGTGATAGAATTTTACAAAAATCCGTACTCGAAATTCCACAGTATTAAATTATACGTTATGTAACTTTTTATATCTTAGTTTATATTAATATATAAGGGTGTATCACCCTTCCATCTTAACTAAAAACTAAAAACTCCAAGTATTTTTTGTGGTCTAATTTCAGATCGTGCTAGTTTCCCATTCGTAAAGTTTAATATTTTCATTTGCTAAAATAAAGTTGATAATTTAAATAATTACTTCTTTAATTTAATTATAACTTTCCAACGATGAGCAAGTCATACATAATCTAGTGTCTAATTTAAGTGAGAAGAGTTTGACACGTTCAAATACCAAATTTGGATTAGGAAAGTAGATCATGACATTATAATAAAATAGAGATTAAATCTTTTCGCCCATCTTGACTTGTGTTGAGTTGTGGAGCCTAATAACGTAAAGTGGCCACCGCCAATGGAATTGCGGCCATAAGAGAGGGTAGTGGCCGCTAGTCATTTGACAATCTCAAGTCAAGTGGAGGGTTACTGAACTTGAGAGGAACGACGGATTAGCGGCCGCAATTGAATGATGGTCGCAAGTTCGTCTACCGATGTATTGACTCCTCTGTACAAACTCGTGTAAGAGATGACAAAACTGTAATAATGCGGAAGAAACCTTTTGGCCTAACACGCTCACATGCATAATTATTTTTGACAAATTGTCACAAAATAGTGTCATCATCTTTGTTTCGTACTTCTTGATTATTGACCCGTTATTGTTTTTCCATAAAGAAAGATGGAGATGGTTCCAACTGACCGTCTTTGATTATCTGTTTAAACTTCCATATTAATACTGTTTTTAAAAAAAAATCTCTTCCCAAAAGAAAAAAACTCTCAATAACAATTGGTCAATGTACTCGAGTCGTCTGTTTTGTGTTCGGTTGGATTGGATCGTGGCCTTTTCTTGGGGCTGATATCGTGCGTAAAGAGAACTTTCAGTTGGGCTTTTCAGGGGTTCATTTTTCATTAGAAAAGAGCCCACTGAGAAATACGGGTCCATAACAAAAAAAATATAGAATCACGTCTCCTAATTTTTTCATTTTTGTGCTTTTTTTTGGGAAAAAGAACATATTTGCATCGAGTATAACAGCGATTTCTTCTAACAAAATATTCTTTATGCATGATATTCGGATTCAAAATAATGATATATGACCACTTGAATTAGATTATGGAGAAGTGACATCTTGGCAACAATGCCAAAAAATTCCATCGTTTAGTCTCTTTTCAAAATATTTTAGGGGAAATTAGGCTAAGGTCCCTGTAGTTTGGGGATTCAACTGATTTCGTCCCTGTAGTTTAAAAACTACTCTTTCAGTCCATTATAATGTAAAAACACAGACGTTTAGTCCCTCGTTCCGACGCCGGAGTTTTTTCCGGCCAAAATCTTACATGGCGTGACCTTTTTACCCTTTTGTCTAAAATATACTAAAAACCCCCCAAAATTAAAAAAAAACACCTTCTCTCTCCTCTCTTCTTCTTCCTCCTCTCCTCTCTCCCCTCTCAGCCTGGTTAGAAGTTGATTTTTTGGTGCCATCTATATGCTGTATAGAAGGATTTTTGTCTTTTCTCATTGACTGTTCTATATTCTAGTTCAAAAGGAAGGATTATTGAACCAGTGCCCAGGTCGAAGAGCTCCAGAAGCCGCAGCCCCAGAAGAAGGTGTAGTCTACAATTTCAATTTCAGATTCTATTTCATTTGGTTATTTCTCTATCAATGTGACTTTTCCCTTTATAACAGTACAAATTCATATTTTTCTATAAATTAATCATCTTATTTTTCCAGCTTCCATTTATATTTTGTCCGGTCTCTATTTAAGCCTCCCATCTATTAGTAGTTAGGTGGCCACTGATTTATTTGTATTGTTTGTCTCTGTGCCTGTGGCTGTGCTGCTGCACAATGTGGTCAGACATCGCGATGACTATGACAGAGACAGGGACTACCGCAAGAGAAGCCGTAGCTGGAGCTTGGACAGGCATGACCGTGAAAGATCTCGTGGAAGGGACAAAAATCAGCTTGGACAGGCATGACCGTGAAAGAACCCGCTCAGCCTCCTGGTAGAGTTCCGGACCAGGGTGTTCATGGTGTGGCTGGTTGTAGGGTGGGGAGACTATGAGCATGTACCAAAATATACCGTCTTTTGGTTTGGATTTATGACTTTATTTCTGGGTTCTGGGTCGAGAGCGTGGCGGGTCCAGGTTCGGCCATGATTTTTGGAGAGGAGATGAAAGGATTGAGATGAAACTCGTGGCCTCCCCTTTTAACGATGATTTAGGGATTTTTTAGGGATGGTTTTTGCTTTTGGGGGAGGAGGGAGGAGAGGAGAGAGAGGCGAAGGAGAGGGGAGAGAGGAGAGGAGGAAGAAGAAGAGAAGAGAGAGAAGGTGTTTTTTTTAATTTTGGGGGTTTTTAGTATATTTTAGACAAAAGGGTAAAAAGGTCACGCCATGTAAGATTTTGGCCGGAAAAAACTCCGGCGTCGGAACGAGGGACTAAACGTCTGTGTTTTTACATTATAATGGACTGAAAGAGTAGTTTTTAAACTACAGGGACGAAATCAGTTGAATCCCCAAACTACAGGGACCTTAGCCTAATTTCCCCAATATTTTAATACCCTGCATAAAAGATTGAAAACCTTCAAAGTAGAAGGCACTCATATGTTTTTATAGTGTTAAGTTCAATTAAGTAACCAGTAGTTTTCTTGATTATCGATTTGATATAATGTGTTTTTTTGTCATGTTAGATCCAACTTATTTTATTTTTAATCACTTAAAAGATCTAGGGAAAATTACCCTCAGGCCCTTTGGGTTTGCGAAAATTTGTGTTTTAGCCCCCCTATTTTTTTTATTATCATTCAACCCTTGAATCTTGTCAAAAGTGTATAATTTAGCCCCTGTCGCCGGAATCCGGCGATTTCTCCGGCGAAATGACACCTAAGATTACACAAATACCCTTTTTCTTTAAAAAGTAAAAAAATAAATTGAAACACAATCGTAATTTATATTGAGCTAAAATTTTTCATGAAGCATCCTAAAAATATACAAGATTTACGTAAAATATTTCAGAAATTTTTGAGGTACAAAAGTATTTTTTTTATTTTCCAACGTGCCAAAATTTTGTAAAATCATGTAAAATAGCAAAATTTGTTTAATTGGGCTGAAACTTGTTCCATGTGTCTTTTAGCATATTTAATGAATTTAGGAATCAAAAAGTCTGGATTCTCAAGAGTCAATTTTGAAAAAGTCTGCGGATAGCAAAAATATAGAGTTTTAATTTATTTTTTTTAATAAAGATGGAGTCTTTAGTAAAGATGCTAAAGGACACATAGAATAAGTTTTAGATCCTAAATTCACTAAATATGCTTAAGAACACATGGGACAAGTTTCAGTCCAATTAGATAATTTTTCTATTTTATATGATTTTACAATATTTTAGCACGTTGGAAAATAAAAAAAATACTTCTGTATCTCCAAAATTTCTGAAATATTTTACGTAAATCATGTATATTTTTAGGATGCATCATGAAAAATTTCAGCTCAATACGAATTATTATTGTATTTCAATTTATTTTTTTACTTTTTAAAGGAAAAGGGTATTTTAGTAATCTTAGGTGCCATTTCGCCGGAGAAATTGCCGGATTCCGGCGACAGGGGCTAAATTATACACTTTTGACAAGATTCAAGAGTTGAATGATAATAAAAAAAATAGAGGGGCTAAAACACGAATTTTCGCAAACCCGAGGGGCCTGAGGGTAATTTTCCCAAAGATCTATTATCTTTCACATAATTTTTTCGAGATGACATCCTTTTATGCTTATGTGAATTGTCACGTGATGGTTCAGAATAGTCTTTTTTTTTGGTAAGTATTCAGAATAGTCTTTGTGGACGTTGTGCTAGCTAAATTATCAATATAGTACTAAATATGTTTATAAATTGTGTGAAAATCCTCCCCTAATCCTCCCTCTGTCCCATTATCTATCTCCCTCTTCTGCTTCGGAACACCAACCCTCTTCAATTTTCACGTCCCACGTTATCTACATGCAACCACCATCGCTAACCCACCTAATTAAACACTAAGAATGGGAAAAAGAAGAAGTATAAAAACTCTCACGAAAAAAAAAGAAACAAAAACAATTCCCAATCCACTTCTATTGCTCCGGCCGACCGCTTCCTTCCTAGTGTAACATCTCAGTGCTTCGATTTTGTCGGAATCTCAAAATAACGGGATTTATTAGGGTGAAATTTTGATAGGAATTAGCGAAGCTGAAAATTGTTTTAGGGATTTAATTTGATGCGAAAAGAGTTCAATTAAGTATGATTATAATTTTTTAGACATAGTATGATTATTTAGTGCTTATTTGTTTTTAGAAAAGGAAGTAGACAGTTAAGGAGTCCAATTTTTTAAAGAAGATTAAAAACACGGATTTTAAAATTAAATAAGCAATAAGTTTACAAAATTATTATTTTAATTGCTATATATGTTCATTTTAAAACTAGAAATTGATATTTTGGAGCTGGATGACGGGCCACACACCGGCTCCGCCTTCAAGGAGAAAGGGTTCCTTAGCCTCTCCGAATTCGTTCTCTCCGACGACAGCCTCGTCTTTAAATGCCCCACCTGGTCCTCGTAATTACGATTTTGACCCTTAAGTTTTGATCCTTTTTTTTTTCTTCCTTTGGTTGTTCAATTTGGGATTTAAGTTGGAAGCTTTTTGCTATTTCGTGTTAGTGGGTGTCCGTTGAGTTGGTGAATTTGGTAATATGGAATCAGTCGAACCGAGCAAGAGCAGGCCCTATTTGCCTTCCGACAAGCAGTTCCTTGTCACTCGAAATGGTTAGCGAGATGATCTTCCCGTCTATGCACCAAACCCACAATTTTATATGCACCAAACGGTTAGGGACTCCTTTCTCGTTGAAGACCTGCCTCCCTGGTTGGTTTTTGGTTCTCGGGTTATAAAAATTGGGGATTGGAGCTGTCAAAAGTTGAGTACGTGAGCTGGGTATTTGCTAGGTAATTGTTGAAAACGGTTACATTGTTTTTTATTCACGAAGATGTTGCATTCTAGTGGTGAAGAATCTTTTACACTGAGAGAGGGGAGGGGAAGGTGACTCACTCTGGAGGAAGAGAAGAGAGAAGGTATCACATATTTGTCTTCTAAAATAGATTAAAAAATATTTTTAGTTTGAAAAAAATTTATATTATAAGTTCTCAGACGAGAATCAAAAATTTTCTACGGTGGGAGCCACACAAAATAACTGAAATACTTTGTATGGTATGGCATATTTGTCTCTCGCTCTTTCTAGTTTGTAAATAGATTTAAAAAATCATATAATTTGACAAAATTTTACTCTGAGACTCCTGAAGTCAGAAACTAGAGTTTTTCTGCGACGAGAGACCACGTGAAATGAATGAAATACTTCCCATAAAAAAATCAATACCAAACATAAGGCTATGGAGAGTAGTGGACTATCGCCAGAATTGGTCTTTGACAGTAGGAAGTTCAGATCAAACGACACCCTCTTCATGAATACTAAAGTCAATACGCAGTTGTCACTGTCCCCACCATCAACCAACAATGACGAAGGATCTCAATTGTCATGACACTCTCCTGCTAGTTCCCCCTTCTTGATTTTGAGTAGCAAACTCTATGCTCGTTGGCGACTCCATCGTGTTGCTCATCTCATGGCTCGAGTTCAAGTTGCCACCGTCGACGAGGGAGTTTCTCGTAATCATCCATCTCTTCTAAGGGCACAACATGGTTGAAGGCATATTGAAGGAGGGGGAAGTTGAATTTGGCCTTGGCCCCACTCAAGGAATGCTCCACAATGTCGTACGCACGTGCTGCATCCTCAACCGAGTCAAAGGTTTTGAGCCAGAAGCGTGTCTTCTTCCATGAGTCTTTAATCTTTGTCGCACATCCACAATCGCTTCTTCACCGTTGAAACTTAACCTCTACTATCGATAAACCTTCGATCTGCCTCATCTCTATCAGATCCCATG
>SOPF01026135.1:8567-71239 GCA_012979155.1 Hypericum perforatum
ATTAAATCCGCTTACTTGTTGAAGCGTGTGCACGCGAAGTCCCGCAATGTTGTCGATGAGTCGCCGGTCGAAGTCCAATCACGAACGAATCAAATCGGAGCTTGAATTTCACGATTGGACCTAAGCGTATATCTACCGAAACTATGAGTATGTTCTGGAATTGTCAAAAGTCATTAATGGTCCCAGGGATTTTGCTATTTATAAGCAAAATTCCTCTTGCTTGCATGAACAGTTGGTGCCACTTGGGCCCAACCATTCATGCAAGCCTCCACCTCCAATTAGATATTTCTAATTGGATTGGGCCAAATCCAACAATCCCAAATTGTGCATTTTTTTCTCCTTAAAAAACAATGGGCAAATCATCTTCAGGTCCCTAGTCTTTACCGAAATTTCCTATTAGGTCTCTTTTATTACATAAATGATTAATCTGTCCCTCTTTTATTCAAAAATATTTGTCTCGGGTCTCCACTGACCAAATCGAACTTTTTTTAAATTTTTTGTCATGTGAAATGACTATTTTACCTTTCACAAAACGACAAAAATATGATGAAATTTGTCGTTTTGTGAAGGGTAAAATAGTCATTTCACATGACAAAAAATTTAAAAAAGTCCGATTTGGTCGGTGGGGACCCGAGGAAAATATTTTTGAATAAAACAGGGACTTAATACTCATTTATGACAAAGAAGGGATCTAATAGGAGAATAATATAAAGACCAGGGTGTCCATTTCTCGTGTAGAGTGGCAATAGCAATTCCTGCCTTTTTGTTATGAGTAACCTTTGGAGCTGTCGTCGCCAGCACCTTTCGGATCGTGGATGACGACGACGGGTACAGATAATTCTGTAAGTTGTTCGGCACATGTTCCCATCCCATCGTTAATCTACTTGGGACCCACAATAAGAAATAAGAATACGGTTCCCACCTCTCCACTATATTTTCAAATAAGGTGAAAAAATTAAAAGAATATTATTAAGACCAGATAAAAATATGATTTTGGAGGATTACCATTCAAAAAGTGCATACCTTTTCAGTCCATATATATTTATATATCAAAGTCACCTAAAAATTTGGACTACAGCTTTATTCAAATGTTAAACGTAATTTGTATATTTTGTTTGCAACAATAAAACGGTCGTAAAGATAAATTAAAAAAAATCATGTGATGAATCAAACAAGTGAGTCCGGCACAAACGACTATCTAATCTTTTTTTTATTTATAAATTATATATATGTATAATAAGAAAATTAAACCAAGATTTAACATTGTTATCTTGTGAAAAATATTAGTTAATATGATAAGAATTATTTAATTTTAACACTGATTAGGACTCTACAACAAAATATTTTATTAGTTTAAAAATGTTATCACTTTTCAAAGTATCGTTTTGGATGATCGGTGGAATGTGAATCCATTTTCTCTTAAGTTGAGAACATTGTTACACTTACAATGAACAACGTGACAATAATTCTTAAATGTTCGAATTTGTGTTATTCAAATCTAAATATATTATTATTTTGAATTTTTATTAATCAACCTAATAAATCATACCCAAGATAATAAACAAAACAGAACTTTAACGAGCTATTTTGTCAAGGGACCTCATCGATATCTCGTAACCAAACTCAGTTATAAACTTTGTTGCGATGGAATGAATTTAAGCATCGGGACACCTTTAACCTTTAACCCCTCGTCTTGAAAAATAAAAATTTCCATATCTTCCTTTTCTTCCATCACTTTGGTGGGCCCGCGGCTTTAATCTTCTCTTGGATCATCTTGGAAAACTCGACGAGCCTGTCCGCATCGGGCATGAGATCTCTGACGGCTGGGTCGGAAGAGAAGGTGTCGGCCCATTTCACCAGCCCAGGAACTCTCGAAGGGTCCAGCAGATTCAGCCCGTCGAGCTTGAACATGGCCCGTATCCAGCCCAAGAAGCACCCCAGTGCGATGTCTAAGTAGCCGATGTGGCTCCCACCGAAGAACGGTCCACCGTTGCTCAATTTGGTGTAGGCGTCCTCCAGGGCATCAAAATGCTGGACTATTTGTTTTTCAACTGCCTTCTTCGTGACCTCGTCTGGAGCAGTGTGAATCCCCTTGACTGTCGGAAAAAACTAAACAATATTCGAGATTTGTTGAATTTCTATCTTTCCATGGATGGGTGGATCTTTATATATTTTTAGGGTTTAAATGGAATCCTTATATTAAACAGAAATCTTTAAATGGAATTTCACCACTACTATCAATGGCGGAGCCAGAAAATTTAACGAGTGAGGTCAATTTATAATTTATTTTAAATTTAATTTCAATTTTTATTTTGATTAATTTTTTTGTGGGGTCAATTTTTAATTTTAATGAAAACATACATTAAAAATATAACAAACTATTAAACAAAATTTTTTTTTAAGTGAGGGCAATTACGACCACTGTTCATAACCTAGCTCCGCCGTTGACTACTATTAAATTTTAAATAACTAAGTCGACAATCAAAGATAAGAGAGAGAAAAGGAGGTACCTTCTCGTCGACGTAGGATCCCCAAAACCTAGCGGTGGCGCGGTCGAAAGGGTCGGAGGGGAGGATGGAAGGGCCAGAGGACCAGACCTCGTCAATGTACTCCACAATGATCAGAGACTCGCAGATTGGCTTCCCTTGGTGGATCAGAACCGGGATCTTCTTGTGGACGGGGTTAGATTTCAGGAGGAGCTCGCTTTTGACCCCGAACGTCTCCTGAAGGAACTCGTACTCCACCGACTTCACGTTCAGAGCGATTCTTGCCCTCAACACGTAAGGGCTTGGCCATGCACCCAGAAGTTTCACGTCTTCCTTGGCCATTTTAGTTTATTTTCGACCGACTTGATTGCTGGGAAAATGGTTTTTTTTTTCCTGAGATGAAGTGAGAGCTCTTATGGGGGATTTATAGGAGGGAGAGGATTGGAATGGTAGATGGATCTCGAACGATGGCCAGCTACGCGCTTTAAAGTCTGAAAACGGTATTGGAAGAATGGAGAAGGTGTTAGGTTTCTTTTTGGTCACCGGGAACTAGACCTACGGGCTACGAGGCATTTAATGATGAAGACCCGCAGAAAATTAGTAGTTTGTGTTTTCACTTTTAATTTTTGGAGTTTTGTCGGACGTCATAAGTTTTTAATTATATTTTTTTTGAGATTCTATTCTAATATTTATTCTATTATAATGTTAGGAATCGAACACTGGTTATAATTGTCGTATTTAAGATTTTGGTTGGTTATGATGATTCTAGTATGATATCATAACAATTGTTCTAACAAGATTTTTAGTGAAATTCTATTTAAATAATTAAAGTTATAGAATAAAATTCGTTGTCATTATATACTAGGATTTGAATCATAGAATTTTGGCATCTAGTATCTTTAGACTAAATATAGTGTAGCACTAATCATGGACTTAAAACTCGATTTTTCTTGTTAAAATTATAACGTTGTTAGTTACAAAACTGATGAACTGAAATGTAGGATATGAGATAAATATAGAGACGTTAGTATAGTCTTCAATATATTATTTATTATTATTGTATTTACCCAAAACCTAGCGATCACGCGGTCGACAGGTCGGAAGGGAGGAGGATGGAAAGGCCGGAGGACCAGACCTCGTCGATGTACTCCACAATGATCAGAGACTCGCAGATGGGCTTCCCTTTGGTGGATCGTTACCGGGATCTTCTTGTGGATGGGGAGGAGGAGCTAACTCTTTGTCTTTAAGGTCTCCTGAAGGAAGTCGTACTCCACCGGCGTCACGTTGAGCGCGACCCTGGGCCTCATCGTGAAAGAGCACGCCCACGTGCCAATAATCTTTACGTCTTCCAATGCCATTATGATATATTTTCGCGAGCTAAAGGGTAGGAAAATGGGGTGGGGATGAATAGGAGGGAAATTTGGAAGGGTAGATGGAGCTGGTTTAAGTTTGAACGATACGGAAGGATGGAGGTGTTAGGTTTCGTTTTTTTGTCACCGGAAAGTTGACTCGCAGGGCATATAATGGTATAGGCCCGGAGGACATTAATAGTATGTTTTTCGTTTATTTCGGAATCGGAGCTCAACCATTGAAGAAGATTTTTGAGGAATGAGGATTAAAGATCATTTCATTCACGGATAAACAAGTAAAAGTCAGCTCACATTAGCATCAATAGCAGTAAGTATTTCAGGCGGTAAGATAGCTAGGTAAAGTAAGTATTTCAGGCAGTAAGACAGCTAGGTAATGGATCAAGTCATTCTGAGGCCCTTGTTGCTTTGCTAGTAGATGGGCTGGTTGATTAATTCGTTACTCTGCGGACGAAACATAAACGAATATCTTTAAAGTCTTTCAATGTCTCAAGGCAATCTTCTATCAGAGTAGATAGGTCACCATAGTCTTGCCATTTTCGTTGCAAAGTATGAACTAATGGTTTGCAGTCCGATTCTATCAAGACATACGAGAGGGAGAGGTCCTTGGCCAGTTTGATGCCAAGCAAGATTCTGTGTGCCTTGAGCAAACTTGGATGCTGGATCAATGAGACACGTCTAGTAGCTGCCTGCATAATAAATACCATTGAAGAAGGTTGGTTGAGAAAAAAAAAAGAGTAAAAATTATCTCAACAATTATTTAATATTTATGTGTTATTAATGGTTTAACTCTTTATTTTAGTTAACGTTTGAGTATCTTCGACTTTGTATTACAGTTGCTTGAAGTTTAGGACGACATAATTTTTGAATAGTGCAAAAATTTATTCAACAAATATTTAATATTAATGTGTTATTTATATTTTAAATACAATTTTGTATAATAACTCACTTGAGATTTGATCTAAACCATAGTTGATATCTAATAACTATTACTCCAAAATAGCCATTACACCATGATTGTAGTTCAATATATTGTCATGGATCTGGAAATCTATCATGTGTTTTTGTCAGAATTGCATGGCACGATACTTATTGGGCTAAGTTTTCCAGGTTACTAGGTTTTAAATTTGAAATTTCTAGTTATACTCTAATAATCATTGTCTGTTGACGTAAATATCTATAGGTGAATGTATACTGTGTGTACAATCTCTTATTGCTTTAATAAAATCTTATAATGATAAGAAAGTATTAACTATATGGATGGAATAGATAGGAAATGAATTAACCATCTAGTTTGTTAGTTGGCCAACCAATCATATGAAAAAAACAACAACACTTAGTTAAAATGTACAACGGAGCTTTAAAAAAAAATACAAGAAACACTTTCGTCAATTAATGTGAATGTTGTTCGAATTCAATTAAATAAATTCAAATTTGAACTTTACAAAATACATGATATTACATACTTATTAAAAAAAAATTCAACTTTAGAAATGTTGTCCAAATCGAATATCAATTAATTTACACTCAAATATCCGGATAATAGATTTTTTAAAATAATTATGTAAAAAGAGAGTAACTAAAAACTATGAGGGAAAGTAAACTGCAAGTGGAAGCTAATATGAATTGAGATCACACGGCACATCCTCCGTGATGTGCTACTGAGATCTGGCCATTCCTAGCTTTAATGTCACCCATTATTGTTGCTCGTCAAGAAAACTGTCCGGCCCCTCGGCCATTGATATGGACTGGTGGGAATTGAATGGTTCATCCGTCAAAGTATTCTTTGTTAATTGCCAAAAATTCTACCGGAAACACAATTTTTGCCCTAAAATTGAATTTCTTGGAACGGTTTTTAGCAAAGTCATTTTCCGTTGGTTCGAGAAACTGATAAAAAAAAAACATGCTGTCTCTAGCTGGAAAATGCCAAAAATGGCGCATTTTCTGGACCCAAACAAGAAAAAGAATACGTTTCTGGACAGACACCGAAAAAAAAAAAAGAGAGAGTTCTGACCGGCAAAAGAATAAATGGGGGTTTTTTAACAGAAAAGTGAAAAATACTAACTCTTCGAATTCGAGTTTTCAAGTTGTTGACCTTTTTAGAATGATTCACGGAAATCAGAATTACGCGTTGGTAGATAAAATTTATATTTAATAATAATGTCCTAGAGACAATTAATAATATGGATGGTGGAATTATAATTGTGGGTTTTAATCATGCAATTAACACTAATTACATAATTATACCAAACATAATCAAACGCTAATTAAGCAAAGATCAGTTGATTACTTTATGTAGCGAAGGGCCTGCGAAGATCAGCTACGTTACTGTGAGGTACTCGTCGAAGCCCGATCACTAACGGATCGAATCGATGCCCGAATTCCACAAAATGACCTAACTTTAATCTTTTGAATATAACTGTACTAAACAGCAATTCCGAAATCTGTGTGTAACGTTGCTTTGGTTCCTGGGATCTTCGTCTATATAGCTAAAATACAAAGGGGGTTGCATGTAATAGTAGGTGCCATTTGTACCTTGTGTGTAATAAGGTTGGCATGCAAGCCACCATTTGTAATTTTAGATATTTTCATTGTGGGTTGGGCCCAACAATAATTAATAATAAGAATGAAAAGATATTTCTATTTCCATTATTTATGTTTTCTTTTGAAAAAAATTAATGTATTATTTTCATAATAGAAATTCTACCAAATATTATTTATGAAAAGATGTTTCCATTAAGAAAATTAATGAATTCTTTTCATAATGGAAATTCCACCAAATGTATTATTTATGAAAAGATATTTCCATTAAGAAAATTAATGAATTCTTTTCATAATGAAAATTTCACCAAATGTATTATTTATGAAAAAGATGTTTCCATTAAGAAAATAATGTATTCTTTTTCATAATGGAAATTCTACCAAATATTATTTTATCAAAGTAAAGAATTTAATATTTAGAAATTCAATCTCAATTTCACTATAAATAAGTGGCTTGGTTTTGCTGCAAGATCATACCTACACCTAAACACCAAAATCACTAAGACATTTCTCTCTCGTTGAATCTTCGTTGAGAACTTTCCTAGCAAGTTCTACGTATATACCAACTATCGAAAGTTCGTAGTATTGTACTACGTGGATACCATAGTAGAGGATACGATCAATAAAGAGGCACCGATTCACGAAGAACATCGATCTACTATCCACTGTAAGTATATTCTTACAGTTTATTTATGTTATATTGCCATGGTCAGATTAATGTTGGTAAAATTTTAACTTTCGCTGCTATGAATTTAGAGGTTCGTGTGAGAGCTAGGCTGATTTTATGGCTGTATACATAAATTGCAAAGTAATTTTAATTACCCATTGAAACTGATTTCATGTTTTGGTTTTCTCTGATTCAAAACTGGGTAAATAAAACTGGATATGTGGTGTCTGAAATTTTAATTACCAAAAGCTATAAACTGGGTTTTATGACTTTGGTTTACATATCACCGAAGGGAATTTAATTGATGTCATTTGGTTTTTGAAATCTAATAATTAAACTGGGGTTAACGAAACTGAGTTTTGGCTTCTGGATGTTGGTTTTAATTCTGCACCAAGGGCTTCTGGAAACTGGGCTTTCCTTAAAAAAAAAAAAAAAAAGGAAACTGGGTTTCCGAGAAGAAGAGAATTAAAATCAACAAATGGGTAAACTGGGTTCCTTCGTAAACTGCCAAATACCATTTTGAGCATCATGTTATTCAAATAAAAAAAATAAAATAAACACAAAATCTCATCCACTTACACCGACGCCGAACGAGCAAATACCTTGGAGGCTTGGATTCTTGGTGTGTTGTTATGAACCACCGACAGCGACTGCGGATGAAGCCTTGGAGGCAGTTCGATGCAACGACGATTCCGGGCACCACGCGCTGAGGTCCGTTGGTCTAGGACCATCAATAACTTCGCTCGACCTGGGGCTCGGGTGTGGGAGTGGCTGTGTTGGTCGAAACGTCGTGAATCAATTCCTGGGTTGTCGGGTTGAGTCGGATGACGCGGGGAGCACCGACGTTGTCGAGCTGAGGCATCCGGGTACCACCGAAGAGCTCGCCTCGTCGTGAACGTCGTGGTACCGGCGATCATGGACGAGGTGGCCCCGACGAGGAGGACGGAGCTTTGGAAGCTTCGCCGACGTTGTCGAACCTTTGAAGCTCGATTCCGGCCGGCACGCGCGGAAACTTAACGTTTTCAAACCACCGGCGTACTCCCCGCGTCCCGATCTTCGTCCGGCATCCGACGGTGTTGGCCGGAGAGGCGGCGAACGAAGGATAAAATTAAATGAAGCTAAAAATTAAAATTAATCAAAAGCTTAGAACTTGTTGATAATTATTTTTTGCATTAAAATTATCCATGAAAACCTTGTTGCATTACATGCTTATTTGATATATGTATTGTGAACATTTATTATTTGATAATTATGCTTGGATTAGATTCCATTTAATATTCGTACAACTTACTAAATTGGATATAATTAAGTGTGATGAAGATCTTGTTAAATACCCCTAGTTAAAAATGCTCCTCAATACAATATAGTTTTCATTAAGAATGAATGATGTCTTCCATCATAATTGAGAGAAACCGAGATTTCGCTTTTATAGTATTTAAGACTAAAGTGTTTTGCTTGGGGTTACATCTTATGGAACTCTTACAGGGACATGTAAATGATGCCGTGTGATGGTTGTAAACCACCTAAATTATTTTATTAGCCAAAGCAAGTAAATAATGAGGAGATATCAATCGAACTAGGTCCGATAACTAGGAATTGTATGAACTATAATTGGTTTAGAGACCTATCAGTAATGTTATTATAATCACCAGCCAAAGCAGGGATTGTGATAGTAGGAATGTGGATCCTAGTCCATTATGATTTATATTAGATATAAATTCGTATTCTTCCGATGAAGTCGTTGAATATGTTAAAATAATAGAGACAAAATAAAACAAAAGGCCGTATTTATTTTGATTACTGAATATGGATCATAGGAATTATATGTTTTAATTCCCATTATAATTCTATTTTCTTATGTTTGTTGAGATGGCTAACATGTCGTTGAGATTTGTGCTGGAATCAAACAAATTGTCTGGGCCAAAATTTCTGGATTGGCACCGTAATATGCGTTTAGTTCCTAGGCAAGAAAGGATTGAGTATGTGTTGGACACTCAAATCCTTGTTACCCCTGCGGCTAATACTCCTCAGTTTGCTACGTTCGACGTGAAAGCTCAAAGGAGGCATTAAGATGATATTAAGCAAGCGCAATGTGTTATGTTGCTGGGTATGACCTCTGAGCTTCAAAGGCTACATGAGAGTATGAATCCCTATGAGATGCTAAGACACTTGAAGGATCTTTTTGATTCTGAATCTCGTTTTGAGAAATATGAAGTCATGAGAGATCTTTCCAGGTGTAGGTTGTCTGAGGGAGGAAAGGTTTCACCTCATGTGCTGAAGATGATTGGGCTCATCGAGAAATTAGGTACTCTTGGTATTAACCTTGAGAATGATGTCTCGGTGTGTGCCATGCTTCAATCGCTTTCTGATTCATATTCTAGTTTCATAGTGAACTATAATATGAATAAGATGGAAGCGATTATGCCTGAGTTGCATAACATGCTTAAGACTTTTGAAAGCACCACTTTCAAAGAAAGGAACGTACTCATGGTGAGATCTTCTGCATCTCAAGGTAAAAGAAAGCAGAAGAATAAGACTAAGAATAGTTCTATGTCTAAGTTCTTTAATCCTAATAGTAGTATTCAAAAGAAAGAGCGGGTTGACAATGATGTATGCCTCTACTGCAAAAAGAAAGGACAATGGAAGAGAGATTGTAAGGTTCTGGCTGCCGAGAATAAGACACTAGGTGTTTTTGGTACCATAATAGGTATATTTGCAATTGAGATAAATATGTTAACTATGGCTGCTGGGTATTAGATACCGCATGTGACTCACACATTTGTTCAAATGATTCAGGGTCTCAAAGACAACTGGACAGTTAGACTGGGTAAGATCGCCCTGTGCATGGAAATGGAACATAGGATGTTGTTGAGCGCATGGGGATATATATAGTATAGATCTACCCAATGGAAATAAATTAGAACACAATAATTGTTATTTTGTTCTATCTGTCACTATAAATATTATTTCTATTCGATTAGACATTGAAGTTTTTCTTTCCATTTCTTAATAGTAGTTGCTACTTTTGTTAAATGGTGTTATTTAAAGAAATATTTCTCCTTCGAATGGTTAATATTTGTTAAATAGTGAACATAATTTTCTTAATGTGCAAGATAATAAACTCAAATTAAATATTACAGAAATTAACCTTGTTGGACATGGTGAGATTCATGATGAGTTTTTCTTCTCTTCCTAATTCTCTTTGGGGTCATGCACTCTAAATCTCAATCTACATTCTAAAAAGGACTTCATCAGAATTAGTTGAAAGAACATCGTACAAGGTATGGTGTGGAAAGAATCCATCATTCTTGCATATCAAGACATGGGGTTGCCCCGCATATGTGAAGAAGATGCTCCCTGATAAGTTAGAGACCAAAAGTGAAAAATGTTACTTTGTAGGATATCCTAAGAAAACAAAAGGATATTGTTTCTATCTCCCTCAGAAATAAAAGGTTATTATTTCTAGACAGACGATGTTCCTTGAAGATAACTATGTCTTTAAAGGACAAGGTCGTAAAAAGATAGAGCTTGAAGAAATTCAAGAACTACAAAGTAATACTAAGGCTGAGAACTTGTCGGATAACCACGACAAGGAATCAGTGGGAGCATTAAGTAATTCTCATGGTGGAAGTCTATCACTAGGTGATAATCTTCCAGCCAGTGGGAGCAGAATTATGGATATCTCACAAGATACCTTAATACGACTGAATGAGGACAATTTGGACATTGTTCAATCTCCTACTCAGGAAATGCTTGAAAGTGTTGCTCCTGAATTCTCCTAACAATGATCAGATCACTATAGAAGAACCTTTTCACGATCAGAATGAACAACCTGCACAAATGTAACTTTGTAAGTCTATTAGGATTCATCGTCCCCCCATCAAGTTTACTTACCCTCTTGGAGGAACATGATGATATGGAAATCTCGGACAAGGATGAACCTAAAACTTATACTAAAGAAATGTTAGACATTAATTCAGGGAAGTGGCAAGAATCTGTGAAATCTGAGATAGTCTCAGTGTATTCAAGTCAAGGACTTGGTAGTACAATGAGCTATAATAGTTCTAAGCAAGACTTGATCATAGATTCAACAACGAAAACTAAATGCATAGCTACATCAAAAGTCATTGAAGGGACTGTCTGAATTTCTGAGTTCTTGGAAGAACAAGGGGTAGTTCTAAGTACCAATTTGCCAATAAAGGTATATTACGATAACACAAGTGCAATTGTATAGGCAAAGGAACAAAGACAGAAATAAGCATGTATGTCAGTGCTATAACTTGATCCTAGGGATCATAACAAGAAATAAAATAGAATTAAATGTAATCCCCATAGAGGATAACTTAGTTAACCCTCTGCCAAGTAGGAGATTATTAATATAGATGTCCTAGAGACAATCATATTAAGGATATTATACTTGATCATATTTAGCTATTTCGGCATTACACTTAATGAATATAATGTTTGATTTTTTGCATATATTTATGTAAATGTTCCCATGAACTAAGTGTTATCATTAAGAATGTGAGATCTTAAATGACTATAGACATAGTTCTTAAATTGCCTCAATCAATAATTATCGAGAATGGGATATTGATGATGCAATGGAGATTGGTGTGTGATCTGGATTGTATCCTTAGAGAATATAGTGGTTCTTACAACTACGAGATACTAGGTATTTCATGATGGATACAAAAGTACTTTGGAGAGTATTGGTATACCCAGCTGAGAAACCATTTGGTGTATTCTATTTACGTGTCTACGGGAATATCAGTTTGTGGAGTAGTGTAATAGTCTTTTGACTTGAGGTCAATATGCACGACATATACGGAGTAGTGATGGACCTTAACCATGATCGACACTTGCACTCCTAATGGAGTAGATATGGCATGTGTTAGACATCCCACGAAGTATATGTGCATGGTAGTTGAGCCAAGAATAGGATTCATTCCTCGAATAGACTTGGAGAGAATACTTGTCTTCTCATAGCTAATTGGATCGTTAGTCATTGGCCAATGCACGTCACTTTTAGAATGGTGTCTAAAAGTGACAACGTGATCAATTAGTAGAATGAGATAATATGATTAAGTTATTGAATAGACACTTAATCATGTTCAAGGCTTAATCAAGTATTCACGAATGAAGGGACTGTATCACTATGAGCTTCACATTACAGGTAGTTGCAGTATCCTCGCAACGTATCTTATATATTGAGATAGACTGGTTTATTGTCTAGGGTTAGACTAAGATCATTAGTTTGACTAAGCGCTCGATATATAAGGGTCTATTGGGCCTATGGGTCACACAACACTAGTATTAATTTACGAACTAAAGTTGGATAAGTTAAATATTGATTTGATCAACAATATTTAATTTAGAGAGAAATGTTGAAATTTTATTAGATAGAATTATATTTAACTAAATTAGATTTAATTAAATAATATCAAAATATTATGTTCGACATATTGACTCGGTCAAAGAAAATTGAGATTGTTTTTTATTCTTTAAGTTAAAACCTATTAAGACCGTTAGACGGATGGGAAATTGACTCTAGAACAAGAGGGAAATTGTTAGTAAATAATAATGTCCTAGAGACAATTAATAATATGGATGGTGGAATTAAAATTAATAATAAGAATAAGATATTTCTATTAACATTATTTATGTTTTCTTTTGAAGAAAATTAATGTATTATTTTCATAATGGAAATTCCACCAAATATTATTTATGAAAAGATGTTTCCATTAAGAAAATTAATGAATTTTTTTCATAGAGGAAATTTCACCAAATGTATTACTTATGAAAAAGATGTTTTCATTAAGAAAATAATGTATTCTTTCTCATAATGGAAATTCTACCAAATATTATTTTATCAAAGTAAAGAATTTAATATTTGGAAATTCAATCTCAATTTCATTATAAATAGATGGCTTGGTTTTGTTGCAAGATCATACCTACACCTAAACACAAAAATCACTAAGACATTTTTCTCTCGTTGAATCTTCGTTGAGAACTTTCCTAGCAAGTTTTACGTAGATACCAACTATCAAGAGTTCGTAGTATTGTACTACGTAGATACCATAGTAGAGGCTACGATCAACAAAGAGGCACCGATCCACGAAGAACATCGATCTACTATCCACTGCAAGTATATTCTTACAGTTTATTTATGTTATATTGCCATGGTCAGATTAATGTTGGTAAAATTTTAACTTCCGCTGCTATGAACTTAGAGGTTTGTACTCTAAAATTCCAACAAAAATAACTCTTTTGACGTGGATTAAGTAAAAAATATACTTTTCACAACGTAACTTTATTTTCTCAACACAATCATTTGTAATTTTGATTATGTAATCTTATTAGTTGCAATTCTTCAACTTCTTTTTTCTTAGAGTTAATAATATGCACCTACTAGCATAAAAAATTTGAAGTGCGAGAATTTTGTCGAGGAACACCAGGCAAATGGTCGATCTATGGGCGCAATCCAATTTATTAAATAGATTTCAGTATTCGTCCATTATTAGCACAAAATTCATGTAAAAAAAATTGATCTTTGTATTAAAACGGGACTATTAAAAAACCGACCGAGGCTTTCTTTCTCGACACCAAGTTATTTTATCAAAGTACAAATTTTATCTAACGATTATTGTTTCTTCTTATGTTAATTTTGGTACCAATAAAAATATATTCAACCATTTTCTGATGTTTTACCAGGTGTTTCATGTCGATAACTATTTCTGGTGTTTAGGTTTCAATAAAGCTTTTCTTAAGCACCTACCATAATCAAAATTATTTACTTGCCGGTAGGGGATTGATTCCAAATAACGATAAAAAATAACAGCTGACATAATACAAATTTATTAGTCTGATTAGCAAATACTGAAAACTACTGCCGGTAAAAAGGAACAACAGGAACACGAGCACAACTCAGAACATTGTCTTTCTTTCTCCAGTTACTTAGGTGGGCCACCAGTCAACGTTTTCTGTCGGATCATCTTGGCAACCTCGATGAGCTTGTCGGTCTCCGGCAAGACATCTTTGACGACAGGGTCAGAAGAGAAGGTGTCGGCCCATTTGACAAGCCCGGGAAATTTGGACCCGTCCAGCAGATCCAGCCCGTGGAGCTTGGACACGGCCCGGATCCAGCCCAAGTAGGACCCAAATGCGATGTCGACGTAGCCGATGTGGTCTCCTCCGAAGAAAGGTCCTCCTCTGCTCAATTTGGTGTAGGCCTCCTCTAGGAGTCGGAAGCTTTCGGCTATTTGCCCTATCGGTGCCTTCTTCGCCTCCTCGTTTGGCGCACCGTTGATCCCCCGGACTGATGGAAAAAACTGCACAATATTCGAGTTTTGAAAAAAAAAATATTTATATCCAACTTAAAGAATTAAAATAATTGGTAGATAAATTTTCTCATTGATAAACAAATACAATTCTTTTATAAAGTTAAATTTTGTTACAATTAGTTATATCTCAACATAGTTTTAATCATAAATTTTCTTCAAATCATTTTACAGTTTGGTAAACAAATTGATCTCCACATATCTTCTCAGACAAAACTTATCAAATGAAATTAACAAAAACTTTCATTTTATTAATATCAACAGAAATCGAATTGCACCACTACTTTTAATTTAAATAACTAGGTCGACAATCCAAGATAAGAGAGAGAAAATGAACGAGGTACCTTCTCGTCGACGTAGGATCCCCAAAACCTAGCGGTGGCGCGGTCGAAAGGGTCGGAGGGGAGGATGGAAGGGCCGGAGGACCAGACCTCGTCAATGTACTCCACAATGATAAGAGACTCGCAGATTGGCTTCCCTTGGTGGATCAGAACTGGGATCTTCTTGTGGACGGGGTTAGATTTGAGGAGGAGCTCGCTCTTGACCCCGAACGTCTCCTGAAGGAACTCGTACTCCACCGACTTCACGTTCAGAGCGAGTCTTGGCCTCATCACGTAAGGGCTTGGCCATGCACCCAGAAGTTTCACGTCTTCCTTGGCCATTTTTTATTTATTTTCAACCGACTTAATTGATGGTAAAATGGGTTTTTTTCTGAGATGAAGTGAGAGCTCTTAAGGGGGATTTATAGGAGGGAGAGGATTGGAATGGTAGATGGATCTCGATCAATGGTCAGTTACGCGCTTTAAAGTGTGAAAGGTATTGGAAGGATGGAGGAGGTGTTAGGTTTGTTTCCTTTTGGTCACCGGGAAATAGACCTACGAGGCATTTAATGATGAAGGCCCGCACAAAATTAGCAGTATGTGTATTCACCAGGGTTTTAAAATACACGGTCTGACCGGTAGTCCGACCGGTCGGACCACGTTTCAGGCACAAGTCTGGCTCATTTTTAGGCTAAAAATGGACTTTGGTTCAACCGGAGGATTTCCAGTCGAACTGGGCATTTTTGTCAAAAATCCGGTTGAACTGGGCAGTTCGATCGAAAATTTGTATATATATGTATATTATTTTTTTAATCCACATAACTTATTTACCTATATATTTCAAGAAATTACATTAAAATAAGAAGAAAAAAAAGTTTGATCGCACCAGAGGTACGACCGGTCTGACCAGTCAACCCAGGATACAGATCTATTTCCAGGTCAACTTCTGGATCGGTATTGAAAACCCTAGTATTCACTTTTAAATTTTGGCGTTTTGTCGGAGAAGATCCCACGTCTTAAGTTTTTGATTGTCATATGGTGGTTTGTACTTGTAATAATTCTGGTATTAAGATTTTGGTTGGTTACGGTGATTCTAATATGATATCATAATAATTGTTCTAAGAAGATATGAGGATTTGTTGTACTTGCATGATCACCTTTGAAAATACAATATGTAATGTGAACTATGTACAAATGATATTAACTAATTTAATTTTGAGTAGAATTTGTATTGATTTATTTTATATTATTTGATCTAATATGTTTAGAGTTATTTAATAGAAATATACAATTGAACAAAATATTTGATACGACGATCTTAAATCAGTTGTGTACATGCGATCTGACGGCTCAGATCGCATACACATTTATATTTTCTAGAAGATATAACATAGGCGATACTAATCTTTCAACGAGTAAATTTGCGTGATTCACGATAGTCCACGCCATCGCATACACGTGAAAATAATCGAAGGAAATTCAAAATGTCTCTCCATTTGTCGGGATGAAGTGTGGCTGGAAACGAAACACGACGCCTGCAAACTTTGTGATGGATACAAAGTTGATGGATATTTGCCTCCGGTCGACTGAAAAGTTGGTATCAGCTAAAAGTCCAAGCCGAAAAAGTTCAAATGTTGAACTTAATAAAAAAGAATCTTGCACAAAATGTGGACTTTGTTCTGTTCATATCAAGTTGAATACAAAATAATCCTTCAAAAAGAAATGGATACAAAAAGAGTCCTTAAAAAAAATAGATAGTAGAAGTCGCAAAATTGCACTAGCCGGGTTTTGGGTTCTTAAGTTTATTGATAAGTGAATTTGAAGATGAGAGACTATATTTTTGGTAAATGATTTGTGGGTGTCATTCTTGTGGGTGATATTTTATCAGACATGTTTGTAGGGACATCTTTTCTGTTAAATGATAGTTTGGTATTTTTTGGTCACTTTTAATAGTGACCTGCAATTCAGGTAAAAAATTTAATTAGCTTAATTTGAAAACTATCATGACCAAACAATCCACAAGATCATCTCGGTTAATGGGACAATTGTCCAAAAAAATATATTATTTGTTGCTCCAAATTTGGGTGCCGCCGACTTCACGCTGAGAACGATTCTGGGCCTCATCGTGAAACCGTCGTCCTTGGCCATGATCTTGTTTCCACGAGAGAATGTATTGGTGGAAGTGTTGTTGCATGCATTTGGATTTCAAGTGGTTAAACCTATTTAAAGTGTAAAAGGTTTAGAAGTGGCTTTCGTGATCGCAACGTAAGACAGTGTACAGTGAGGGCGCTTGCTTCAAAGGAAGGGGTTATTCGAGGTTTTGTTCGGGTGGGGATAGCATTTATCTTCTGCATGTCCATGGAGTTTTGAAAAATCCAAGCATCTCAGAGATAACTGAGATCTGCTGGTCTGCGTGCGTGGGAGCAGCTCAAACAAAGAAGAGTCTGGTCTGAATTCAGGCCCGCCCGTCTGCTGCTAGGTTCGGGAATGGCGTCAGGCAAGGGCGCCGCTATGCCTTTAATGAATCGAATGGTACTTCGACCTGAATTTGATTTCTGAATGGATTTCTGCGAAGGGGTCAGCTCGGACCATTAGGAATCCATTTGTTTCCAGTTATTCTAAGGAAAAGATTCAACAATCACTTCAACCTAAACAAAATCAAGGAACTAGCCCGTTATCTTAATCTTTTGACTATGATTGGGCCCTTCTTAGCGCTTAGGCTACTGACGATTTTATAGAAAAAAACAAAGAATTGTATAAGGTTTGAACTGTAATAATCTCCTTCTAATTAAAATTGCAATGAAAAAAGCAATGATAAATTGCTGTGGGAGGAGCAGGGTACGAAAAAGAATGTGCACCAGCCGGGAATCGAACCCGGGTCTGTACCGTGGCAGGGTACTATTCTACCACTAGACCACTGGTGCTTGTGATTGTCAATGAAACTTATATGTTATATAACTCTTAATAGTTCCATTTTCATCTAAGCAAGTACCGTTGTCATAATAATGCGGTGTTTTAAGTACAATGAAGTTCTTTTCAGGCAAAGGCAAGCGACGGCAGACAGTAGCTAGCTAGCTGAGCCCTAAATTCGAGTTTGAACCATCAGAAATGTGAACACTCAAGTAGTAAATACTGTAACCTTGAAACAAATTCGTAATACTGTATCAATTTTTGCGTTGTTATATTATTAAGTTCACAACAATAAGTCTAAAACCCAGCACCACAAACTATAAGGGAAACTAGATCATTCCTACTTCGGATCAAGCAGACAATTGACAAAGGCAGAGTTCACTCTGCTTCCATGGCCATGCATGTTAGGATTGGCACCATTGAACTGGGAAGGACAGATGTTATCTCCATCTCTGTCTCCAAGTCGACGCCTCCCCTCGTATAAAACCGCACCCAGGAAGAAACCGTAAGCTGATTTGATCATCTGCTACTATATCCGGCACTGCTAAACATAGGAGGCCACACCGGCAGTCGTCGATGATAGGAGTTGAAAGTTCGGAAGGGCGAGTGTTGCTACCATATTTTGTTCAGACACGATAGACCAACTCACCGAGCTCATGTAGCCAAGTTATTTTCTTTGGCAAGGCCAGACAAACATTGTCCGACTTTTATATAAGCCAACTCCAGAAAATTTGCATGCTTGATTGTTCCCTCAGAAAGCTAAGATGCCTACCATGAGCACGTCCTTTGGTTACTTCACACCTTTGGCATGCGTTGCTGGTTGACCACGGATTCAAGCAGCATTGTCTTAGACTCAGCACAATGAAGCCCTCTTCTATGACAAGAATAGACCGTACGGAAACAAGGGATTTAGCTCTAACAAGTTGGAAATGATGGCAGAGTGAAGGGGAGAAAAGCGTACCTCTGACCAAGTTATATCAGAATCCAATATTATTGGCGCATTAAATTAATCATTCTGCCGCCTTTCAATTTCAGAGTAAATCTGAGGTGTTACCTAGGGGATAATCATGGAAAAAGGAAGGTATACAAAACGTGAGCATTTTCGTGTACTACTTTACATAGATTCTGCATATTCAACATTAGATATATTTGAATTTATAGAAGACATCAAATTCTGCATGCAATCCATCGACTGAACCATGAAGTCTGCTAATCAAGAACATTTTTTGGTCAGATAAAGAGGGGTGCAACACAAGGACTTCCCAGGAGGTCACCCATCGTAGTACTAGTCTCGCCCAAGCCTGCTAATCAAGAGGATTGAAACAGATTGTATTTGGCATTTTCACCAGTGTATCCCTTAAAAGAAAAGAGCTTGCTACAGTCTAAATAAGTATGTCAGTAAAAATTGTGCATCTCCGAAAGTATCCCAGAGGAAAGAATTACCAGAACACCAAAGGGTTTGTGACCCTGATGACCGACTCGTCGATCCTTCCAAGGCCATTTGGTGCAAAGGTCACTACAAAGGCATCCGAAAGACTCTAAGATTTGGCTGTATTCGGAAGATATTTCTTGACTACTTCATCACAAAGATCAAATGCGTGATCATGATTCCCTTCTTCAAAGCTTAAATCATCAAACAGCTGACACACTTCCGAATCAGGAACTAATCCTTCTCTTTCCATCTTTTCAAATAGTTCTCTTGCCTCCTGAAGTCTTTTCTTCTTACATAAACCCTTTATGAGATAGTTGTAGGAACTAAGAGTCAGACTGAACCCCTTCTCGACCATTTCTTTTTGCAAATACCAAGCCTCTTTCATATTCCTTGCTTTACAGTGCCCTTTTATTAAAATATTGAAGGTATTGCTATCTGGAAGCACACCCTGAGAGCACATTGATCTGTAAACCTCAGTTGCCCTGCGCATATCTTTTCCGATGCAGTACTGTTTCAAAATGGAATTATATGAGGTGCAATTTGGTGTTATTCCCTTTTCCAACATCCAACTCAATAGACTTTCACCATCTTTCAACATTCCGGACATGCAAAACCCATTTATTAGCACGTTGAATGTGACGATGGTAGGTTGCAGTCCTCTTTCAAGCATCTCTTGCAGAAACTCCTGAGCTTTTATTTTATACCCCATTTTAAAATAAGCATCCATCATAGTTGTGTAAGTGAAGGTATCAGGATAGTACCCAGCGATTTCCATGTCCAGCATCAGCTTTCTTGCTTGTTCCACATGTCCTGCTTTACAAAGTCCATTAACCATTGAGTTGTATGTGCAGACATTCAGCTCAATGCCCTTTTGGCGCACATCGTGCAGAAGCTCGTTTGCTGCATCTATTTCCCCTTGCTTACAAAGGCCATCAGACAGAGCGGTATATGTGACAACATTTGGAGAAAGCCCAACTTGGACCATCTGATGGTGCAGAAAAAATGCCTTTTTCATCTCACCGAGCTTGCAGTAGCCATGGATGAGGGAAGTAAACGTGAACTCATCAGGTCCCAACCCTTTATCTAGCATCTCACAGAAAAGTCTGTCAGCCTCTACCATTTTCCCAACTTGACAAAGCCCAGAAATAATGACTGTATAAGCTATTGTGTCACGTGCTAAATTATTAACCTCCATTTCACCAAACAAATCGGAAGCTGCTTCACAGTTACCTAATTTGCAGAAACCATCAATCAAGGTAGTATACACCACAGCGTCGGGAATAATCCCTTGGTCTATCATCTTTCTCATAGCCTTCTCAGCTTCACCAACTTCGCTACTTTGACAAAGAAGAAATATCACGCTGCTGCAGGTATATGAGTTTGGTTTCCACCCTTTCTTTTGCATTTCTTTGAGAAGATTTGTCACCTGATCAAGTTGCCCAACATGACAATAGCCATTGATTACAGTACTATAACTTACAACATCAGGCATATACCCTTTCAACTCCATCAGCAGAAGCAAACGATGCGCTTCTTTTACTTTGCCTAATCGACAAAGTGAACTCATTACAATGTTGTAGGATGTTGTGTTCCAACAGACACCCAGAAAAGGAAAGTCAATGAAAGCATCGACAACCATCCCAAGGCCAGAAAAATCACATGATAGACGAGAGAGATATGAATTGCATGAATTAACTGATAAGACGACTCCATAGTTCAACAACTTCCCAAATAACATCCTGGCTTCATCAAGCATCCCAACTTGAACAAGAACTTGGAAGAAAATGTCAAACACAAGGGGATCAGATCCCCAATCCTTGTACGTATATATCAACTGCTTGGTAAAGTTATCAAAGGCCAGATGAGCATTAAACTTGATTTTGATCCAAAAATCATAAGTAAGGACATGAGCCATCTTTAAATCCTTTGATGCAACAGCAATCTGAATGACAATGCAGCGAGCTTCTAGGCTGGGCTCTCTGCGGAGACGTGCCCAGGCAAGGAAATCCAAAACCAACTTATAGTCATTCTTGATGAGCATAAGAACCCAAATAAAATGATCACCCCTATACATAGATTCAAAAGGCTTGAGAAAACGAGATATAGGCTCATGTTTGTGTAACTTTATAGTATGCGATATTTGGTGGACGATGTCTGAGTCCTTTATGGTGGGCTTCTTTGGGGAATAGCTGGGGAAGGGTCTGTGTGTCGTGGAGCTTGAGAAAGAAAGCATCCGGCTCCAACCTTTGAAAGCAAACAATGGAAGACAACTTGGAGGAGGACCCGCGAAAGGCAAACAACGCCCCGGTACTCGAAGAGAACAACCAAACATTAAAAGGGCACTTCTCTTCATGTTTCTGCAAGAAACCCATCATAAAGAATTCTACCAACACAATAATACGAATCCAGCGCCTTCCTTCCATCCGGAAGAACCCGGGAAACGGGAGCTCATTGCTCCATCATCTGCAACAACAGCAATAATAATTCTTATACTCACAAACACAAAAAGGAGGCAACTTTAGTAACTCTGTGAACCATACACCGGCGCAATTCATGATATCAAATGCATCTCGGCATACCGAGCAGATAGCTGAACAAGTAGGTTTGCTACAAAATGTAAAAGCCGTCATAAAAATTTACTACATTGCTCAGAATTTCCATTCAAGCATGCACTACAGAACCAAACTAACATGGGTATTCAACCAAAGCCCTTTAAACGAAAAATACGTAAAATGCAGGCAATCCTATCAAGAAATAGCAAGGCTTGTGTATGGGAGGGCACTACCCCCTAAACCTACGATACGAACTGGTTTATCAACATGAATCAATCAATTCACGCTCCCAAAGGAACAGAGTTTCACCAGAAATAACAGAATCCAAGAATTTATCAGGGGAATTATATCGAACACCTGGCGGACAAGTAAATTCAGCGCCTGAAAATATGCAGGAAGGTGAAAACAAATATCAAATAGCTTGATATTAAGCTCATCGACATGAGCAGCGAGTGATACCTTGGAAGCCCAACAATTCTTGCCGCGAGGATTCCTCCAGAGGATCTCAGTTCCCAGAGAATTAGGTCGCTGGGCCTCGTAGTCAAAAGCTCTATCGAAGAGGGGAAGTCCTCCAAATGTCAAGGCTTAAAAAGCAATCGCTGAAAGATGAAATTTCATTCTAGTACCTTAAGTTAATTATTTTTGCCATTTTAACCGAAGTTAGTTTAAGTTTGATCATCTTACGAACATTTTTTCTTGAATGGTACAAAAGTAAGTTCCCTTTTTATCCACGATGTTGTTTGTTCGGTTGAAAATTATTTAACAATCCAGTTAGATTTTTTTTAATATCTATTTAATGTTCGATTTTGAGATGAGTTACAAAAAATCATTTGATTGTGACATAAACTCAGTATCAATGATTTTGGTGTAGCAGCTTACCTGAGGCATGAACGGACAAGACAAGTGATCTAGTGGAAAATTATTTACGTACTAATCAGATCACTCCAATTAAGCCTAGGATTATTGGTGATCGATGGCAATCACCTTGGCAAACAACAAATTTTAAAAAATAAAAACTGGGGCAAGTGTCTACTCAGGTTAATTTTTTTTATCTTATCTAATCAAAATGATATCTGGATTTTTACTGAAGTGAAATCCAGATAATATTTGTTTGGTTATGAAATTAAAAATTATCTTTTAAGGATCAAAAAATTTAAAAATAAAAATCAGCATTAATATTTTCAATTCTCTATAATTCGTACACAAAAATGACATATTTTAATGCACAATTTAATCTTTTTATTTTTTTCACAACACAATCTCTTTATATTATTTAGTTATACCATTATGCATCACTTCACTTATATTTTAGTACTCAATCTCTTTTTAGATTCTCAATATTATAAAAACTCTCATTATTCTGTGAACCACACTCAAATTTTGATCTATGATCATCAAACCTCAATAAATCTTAACTATTAAATACGACATCACAATATTTGCATCTAAAATGTGATTAGAGAAATTGAAAAATTTGAAGTGTTACATTATGACAATTTTTTTGAAATTGAATTAAGCCTTCCAATGAAATAATACAAGTACAGAATGAAAAATTTATGGATAACCCGACGGGTGCACAACACATTGTATGCTACATGTCCAAAAGAATTAGTGGGCGAGTTATTTTTTTGATATTTATGATTTCTGATATTTACGAAGAATAAAGTCAAACAAGAGTTTGACCATGAAAATAGATTTCTTGGGATCTCGACAAATTTAGAAAATGGTAAAAAAAAATTGGTCAAGAAAAAATGGTAAATTTGATACGTCACAACTCACAATATATCAAGTGATACTGAAATGTTTCATGGTTGGCCCTTCAACTCGAGTACTACCAGTAACCCTCGTGAGTTGAGCGATATCCAAAGTAACCCCAAAATATAAATCTCCAAAGCCAGAACCAGAATATGGAACACACATCTCTACGCCTCAAACTGTACCCACAAATCCAAAGCCACATACATGATGTTGGAGCAGTTCAACGGACTCGAACAAATGGATGACGATCCGAGGAGGCAGATTTTTGATCATCCGACTCCATATGGGACTAAAGAGAGGATGTCTTCGTATGGGATTAAATCATCACATTTAGAGTGGGTCAATAATGTTGCCAATTGGATTATGATTAAATCATGTTTAGGACAATGCACGCCCAATTGGCAACCGGAGCTAAATGCTCTTTTGTAAAACGATTTCCCTACGTAGCATTAATATAAGGTGCCCGCTTTTAATGCTACAAAAATAGATCAATGTTTGGAAGCACGAGGATTAATTGGTAGAAGGAAATATGATCCACCTCGCAAGCAACCGAATGGCTTAGATCTCGAGGACAGATCATATGCAGTCCACATGAAGTACATAAAATGGATATTGTGATCAGATTCTTCAAAGAAGTCGTCGATGGTCCAAACCTGGAATTCTTTCACTTATAAATCGAACCCAATAATATTTCATATTCAATGGTCTGACATGGGCTCGACACCATTAAGGCCCTGGTATCATCAAACCGCTCTTTTCTTAAAAGAGGGCTAAAAATTAGCACTACAACCGACCTATAGAGACCAATCCCGCCAAGAACCGATCCCAAAAAAGGCACTAAAAGCAAGCTAGCCAACCAGTTTCTCAATTAAAGTCCTCACAAGATAACGAGAAGAAAAAAAGTAGCCATTTACCACCTCCTATATGAAATAAAATTCCAATCATCTTCCGGCAAAAGTCGGTTCAAGTGTAATATATTTCAACGTTTAAAAAAAAATATTACATTCAACCACCAGTTTCCCAAGCTGCTTCCCTAATATAAAACGCATACCAAACCAGTACACACTTCACTTACGCTCTTCTTCTCTTTACTCCCAATAAAACTCTCCTCCAAAGCAGACCCACAAAGAGACATGAATCTCAATAACCCTCCACTCACCCTCCTCATCCTCTTAACAACTACACTAACCTTCCTCCCTCCAACTTCATCCCAAACCTGCAAGAGATCCTGCGGCAACATCCCGATCAGGTACCCTTTCGGATCCGGGTCGGGATGTGGCGATCCAAGGTTCCAAAAGTACGTGACATGCGACCAAACCAACAACAAGCTGACACTAACCACTCACACCGGGTGCTACCCGGTGACCAACATAGACTACACCAACCAAGTGGTGTACATTTCGGACCCTTCCATGTCCACTTGCTCTTGTACGCAGCAAAGCAGAGGGTTTGGCCTCGATTGGGACGCGCCGTTTTCATTCCACGACGACACCGTTTTCACCCTGCTCGATTGCTCGACCTCGTCGTCGCCCATCTTTCGGACCAGTAGCGACGGTGGTTCCGGTAACAGCAACAGCTCTGGTCTGGTTCCTCAGTGTGACAGGACAGGTGCCTGGCTCACCAATATCGCGTTAGAATATTTATATTCATCTCCAACTATATAAAAAAAAACTTTTCTTTAAAATAACCTTAAGTTATGTTTATTTAATTTTGCATATGCTCACGTTCATAAATCTATTTACATAATAATAAAAGTAAGAGAGTGATACATTCATAATTGGATTTTTATTTAATGATCAAATTGCGTATTTATGAACGTGAAAATAAAAAGAAGATTTATAAAGAAAACTTGTCTAAAATTTCCTATAAAAGGTATATGACAAGTTGTTGATATGAGATGCATTCATAAAATCACATCCTCCAAATCTCGACGGTTCTAATTCCGAAACAATTCATGTATTTATGTATTTATTTTATAGAACTGAAACCAAATTAGGTAAAACTCACACTCATAACTGAAATTTTTTGTATTACGCTATGTTGCAGGTGCGCCAATATGCAGCTTCTTGTACTCATGCAAGGCGATCAGCATGCTGAACCTCCCAATCTCGACGTGCTGCGTCTACGCGCCGGTCGACCTCGGCCCGGCCTTCGAGATGGACTTGGGGAAGCTCAAGTGCAGCTCCTACTCCGGGTTCTACGGCTTCAACGGGGATGAGCCCAATCCTGAGAGCTGGAAGTACGGTGTTGCGCTCAAGTACAAGTTCAACGTGTACAACGACTACCCCGTAGCTTGCGCCAATTGCGAGAGGAGCAACGGGGCATGTGGTTATGCCGGAGACTACGACTCCTTCGTTTGTAACTGCGGAGGCGGGTTCAATACGACGTCGGACTGTTTCTTCGTGTCCGCGTTTAATCGCAGCCCAAATTCACTTCTACGGCGTCCAGGTGATCAATATTAGTCTCTAGACTTACCTTGTTTATTTCGTCGGGAAATAATTCGAATAAAAATATTCTGAAAGTTATTTTTCGTATGAGAAAAAAAGATAATTAATTTTGGAGGAAACGAGTTTCCGCAAATAATGTAGGAAATTAGTTTTTGCAAAATATATTCGGACCAGATAAACATAGCCCTAAACTATACTGATGACGTCCGTTCTTATTTTGAAAAGTAAATGAACTACTGGAAAATTTTACAGCATCTCACGACAGGTATATCTTAGGTCAGTTAATAGTACAAAGTCACAATTTTTTAAAAATTAAATGGTTCAAATATTATAAAATTGCTCGACTATTCTTTTGCAGGGGCTTGGTTAATCTATATTTTGGGGAGCATTCTGAGCTTTATCCTGTGGTGAATATCTTCTGAAGAGGAGAATCTGATTGTGACCCTCCAAGTGACATGGCGAGTGAGGATAACTCGAAATTAATCTTCAGCTTGCTTTCTAATTATTACTTTTGTAAGGATCAGTTTTATGTACTTCATATGAAAAAAATGTAAATAAAGGCAAAAATTTCTCTCTGCTTCCTTCTTTCGGCTCCTGATAAGTGCATCTTGATCAAATTCAATGGTAGCATATAACAAAATCAAAGTAACAAATATGAAAAAATTGGAAAACTATTTTAAAAATAGAATTGAACAATGCTCTATTCTAAAAAAGAAAAAAATACAAATGGATGAGATAAAGAGGTTCACCCACCGCATTATTGCGAAATGATGGATTAGAATCGAAAATAATTGACACCAATGGAAGCATCCTTTCTGGTCGTATGAAATAAGCTGATCAGCCAACTTTGTTCCGAAAGGAGAACAGAATATATATCCGTCTAGAAAAAGAAAGGAGACCCAATGAGCGAATGTGAGTGTTAATAATAAATAACATCACTAGAAGAAGAAGAAGGTTCCTTCTTCCACTCACGAAGAAGGAATCGCTCCAAAAGTATCTTTTTTCCCTTTGGCCGCCCAAGTGGTTCTTCACTGGAGAAAAAGTAACACTTTATTCTCTATGTTTATTCTTCAACCTGTCAATGACAATTCAAAGAACATTTGATCAAATGACATAAAATGTATAAATGAATTATCGAAGATGCATGCTTAATGATAACTCTTTCTACTGGTCCAGTGGTAGATGTAATCAATCCGAAATATTCAGAATATATAAAAGGAAAGCAAGCGACGTACCGTCATTTCTTTTTGAACAATACATGGCAATTGCAACGTACTAATGAGTACAGCGTGTAACTTTCAAGATGCAGAATTGAAAATCTTATCTCCAAATTCTGACCAATTTAATTAATAAAATAAATCTAAGTCTTACTCCGATATCATTCTAATGGTATTTTTTTCAAAAAATTCACAAGCTCAACTGTATATCTAATGCAAAATATGAAATTAGACTAACATAATTGATTAAAAAAAAAATTCACCAGCATGAAGATCACAGTGGATACAATCCTCTCTTCTTAAAAAGCTACTGTTAATTTTTTATCGGGCTTAACTTAAGGAAGGCCGGCAGGAGTTGCTGGCCTCTATTACATGAAATTTAATAGGGTTAATTACCCTCAGGTCTCTGTACTATTGACGATTTTGTAATAGGGTCCCTGTGTAATTTGAATAAGATATAAGGTCCCTGTGTTATAACGAAATATTGGCATAAGGTCCCTGACTTAACCTTTGCTTACATCATCAATTTTTATTTTATTTTTTTTATTAAATTGACCAAATTACCCTTAGACAATGAAATTAAAAAAATGTTCTTCTCTCCCAATCATCTTCTTTCTCCTTCTTCTTCATCTTCAACCAATACTAAAAACATTATATCCAGAAAATTTTAAAAAACGTAAATCTGATTCAACAAACAAATATACAACGAACTCTAGGTTTCTAAATCATCCCAAAGTACCATCTAAAAACCCAGAAATCAACCAACCCAGAATTCTAGATTTCTAAATCTGAGCCCCTTTCACGAAATCGCGGAGATCATCGGTGACGCCGAACCTCCGAGGCTCTAACTCATCGGGAACGGCTTCGGAGGAGGAGACGGGGAGATCGGCAGCGGAGACAAGCGAGGAGAGGTGGAGGTCAGAGAGGGATTTGAGCTGGTCGGCCTGCTTGATGGCAGCGGCCCTAAGCTGGTCGGCCTTCTTGGAGGTGTCACGAACCAAAGGTTTCTGGCGAGGATCGTGACAGGAGGCCTCGACGACGAGCTCCTTGGACGACTTTGTCATCTCGGTGACCAGATCTGCCATCTTGATGTCCGACGATGACGTAATCGACTGAGACTTCCTCGTTGCCTCCTCCTATCGAGTGTCCTCCCCGCCCCCAGGTGTACTCCTCTGCGTTGGGTCGGTGCCTTTGGGTTCTGGGTCAAGCCGATTATATTTCATCTCTTTGATTAGTCGGTTTTGTTAATTAGGGTTTGGATTTCAAATTAATGCATCACTGTCGTGATTTATGGGGTTCCTTTAGTTTGAACTGGTTAGGTTTTGTAAGATGTAGAACTGGTTAGGTTTGAACTCGTAGTCGATGTCGTAGATGGTGGCCGAGGAGAGGGCTTTTAGCACCCACATGGACAGTGTCGACGCGGCGGGAAACCATCCAGCGACAAGGAGGCGCTCACTGGAGAGGAGGGTTCAAGTTGTTTTATCGGCGTCAAGGAGGTGGAATTTTTTGTTTTTCTGGGTTTTGGTCTGAGGGAGTTTGCATTGCTTCACCGAAGAAGAAGAAGATGGCTTCGAATAATTGGGTTTGGTTCCAATTTGATTTTTAATTGGAATAATTGGGTTTGCTTCCCACCGTGGTTCGTTGTATATTTAGAATTTGGGAAAAGTGGTTCATTGTTAATTGTAAGAGCGGTTTGATTTTGCTTTTGGTTTTTTGATTTTGTTTTGGTGTTCATGGTGTTCTAAGATTGAAGATGATTATTTTTTTTAAAAAAAAATTAGGGGTATTTTGGTCAATTCAATGTAAAAAAACGAAAAAAAAATTGATGATGTCAGCGAAGGTTAAGCAGGGACCTTATGCCAATATTTTGTTATAATATAGGGGTTTTATATCTTATTCAAATTACACAGGGACCCTATTACAAAATCGTCAATAGTACAGGGACCTGAGGGTAATTAACCCAATTTAATAGGATTACTAACGCATCCCACTACACTTCTCAAGGGTTAGTATGAATAACTCTCATCCTTGTAAAAATAAAAACAATTTATTTGAGAAGAAAATAAAATTTAATGCCGTATAGAACTTTGATTGTTAAGTCAATGTGTCTAAAATTTTCAGATAAAAAATTAACTAAAAGAAGCCATGAAAGATATCAGTGATCGACGCTTTGGAAGCCATGATTACCGCTTTCAGCGGGAAAATGGCCACTTTCTAGCTACAATATGTTGAGGGGAAGCACCAAGTTTATTTTTAGATTAAACAACTTAACAAAGGGAAAAAAATGTTTTTTGCGGTTTTTGATTTAAAAACGTAACGGAAACTATGGGATAGCGTTTGTTGTCCAGGTGTCAAAATTTTCCACTACTACATATCCATGGACCATGGTACCATGGGTCAGAACTTTGAACTGTTTTAAAATAATATAACTTAACCATTACAATTCTAGTTGAATAAATATTTTGAAATAGTTTGAAATGCTCTATACAAATATTTAGTATTAAATTTTCAATAATTCAACTCAAAACTTCAAAATAGCATTTATCGCTTAAAATATTACGTTACCGTTGCTTTGAATTGATATTTGAGATTTGTAGTTGCGGGGTCAAATTGGTGAGTAATTTTTAAACTGACGCATATAAATTAACGAACATTCAATAGAATAAAGTAAAATTGGAAATAATAGTTTCATAAATTTGGGACATTAGGCTGGTCAATTACTCGTAACAGCTTTCAAAGGAGTTAGACTGGACGCACCCACGTCATTCGCTCATCCCCGGGCTTGCGCGTGCATTGTACATGTGAAAAAAAATTCGAGGAAGGACGCCCATCTCAAGATGGAAAGCTTCCAACTCTTAAGATCCATTAATACAATCAAGATGGAAAATGATTAGAGATTATAAATATAAAACCAGATATAATGTGTTTCGATAATGTACCTAACTATTGGTCTTTGGTTTGTTTTATGTTTTGAACTTTATGATTGGCCCACCTGTCTTACAGTACAGTAGTTGACAGGATGGTTTGATGCCTCTTCTTTTTGGGCCTCCTATTTCGCGGGTTGTTGGTTGATATGAGTTTTTTCTCTTCTTTCTGTAACCCCTTTTCTTTTGCCTATTTTCCCCTAAGGAGGTGTTTATTAAAAAAAATAATATACCTACCTACATTTACGTTCAACAAGAACAATAGTTTTTACTAACTTCAGCAATAGGTAAAAATGAAAACCACTACTTTAAAAGCCATCACGTAAAATTGAAGCAGTCAAACTAAATGGCCGACCAATGCTTCGTACGTGTTTGTGAGTAAGAGAGTGAGAGAGCACACACTCAAATTTTGGCTTTCATTCGAGGACCCACGCTGGGTCGCAGTTATGTTACTAAAATTTTGTTAACAAAAATATCGAATTTGAATCAACATAACAAAATCTGTTTTTTAAGCAAAAATGATAGACAAAACGAAACCCCATGCAAAGAGAAGAAATCAGAAAACTGAAGGCTTGTGCAACATTACTCTACTCTCTCACTTCAACCGAACCAGCCCACTTCATTACACAACCAAGGAAAACAAAGGAAGTTAGACAACAGAGGAAACCCAAATAAGTAACGTTAGAGTTGTCCCAGGAGAGTTAAGCGGAACGAGCTGCTTAACTGGACCGACCTCCCTTCGGACAAGAAAGATTTGTCGAGGGCCGAGGGCGTTTAAGTAAAACAAGCTCAAAACAACCCCGATTCTATCGCTTTCCCAATCTTTTTCTCTGGATTTGGTTCTGGGTCTCCTAGGGTTAGTGGCTTCTATTATTTATAGGACCAGTGGGGAAGGAGAAATTATCAGTAATGGCTTGGGGAAATTGCTGATCCATTTTGTCACGGAAGAGGAAATATAAAAATATAAAAATAAATTGGATTAGAATTAGTTGGAGTGTTAAAAAAAATTATGTTCACAATTAAAATTTTATTAATAAAAAAATAATATTGAAATCCTATAATAGAATCCGACGATGTACAATTTTAAACATAAGAATTTTGATAAAATATAAAAGTAAAAATCGGAGTAAAAGTGTAAAACAATGTTCCGAGGGAAGAAAAATATTTGTGGGGGATTGTTTTTTGAAAGTTATGATATTGAAAATCAAGTGTTCGTTTTAGGAATGATTTTTAATTAGTTTTGTTTGTACTGTGAGACCTGAACAATAAATGAGACTTAAAACAGGACAGAATGTTTGGTCCATTATTTATTGTTGGATACGTCATGACTCGGTTAATTCTTACGGGTGCAATATTGAAAGTTGCAATGATCTATGTCCACGGCGTGTAATGTACTGAAAAGGTTTTAAAAAAGGATCATGAGCTCGACCTGAAATTTTGCCCGACTTTAGAGTCAAACCAATCTGATTGATTAAATTGTTGATCAATAGAAAATTTTTATACTATGATTTTACAAACACATATAATTAATGGCAATTGAGTAAAATGTAGAGTAACATAATACTTTACGTACTTGATTTAAGGATATCTTTTATATAAGAAGATATTCTTGGGTATATATTTTTGTGTTTGGCTAATTTATATAGTAGTCCAATCCATAATCGTACAGTGAATACGTTCAAATCTAATTTATTGAATGTTTGTTCAAATGCATAAACAGATTAAATGTATCAATAATAAATGTTGTCTAGTTGTAAAATTTAAGAAGATTCAAGATTCAAGTGTTGGATAGAGTGTGTGAAAAATTAACTTACAAAAAAATTCTAATTCATAATAGTTTTAGTGTACCCGCAAAGCTATACAATGAATCATACCGCTAAGTAGGGTTTTCGTCTGGGTTTTGGTGTGGACGTGTGTTAGTATTTTATATAGGTCCACGATCAAAATTCTAGTTTGGCTCCATAGCATAAGGAATATTACACTAAAGTATGATGTATATACCAGGACGGATCATAATAAGATATCGTTAAAAAAATAAATGCTTCATACAACGAATAACTTAAGTATTACAATCAATGATTAATACTCATGTATTTTTAAAAATATTTGTAGTTACAATAATTTTATGAATCAATTACTTTCAAATGTGGTACATTGTATTAATGTTATATATATTAATCATATGTATACACACACTGACCTTTAGTTAAAATTAATTTATTTTCAATGAATAAAAAATCACTCCGCAAATTAATACATTATTATTTTATTGATCAATTAATATTTCTCTAAATTAATAAAATTTCAGAATATCGACATCATCATTTATAAAAGTTTTACTTGTATATATTAGACAAGATAATATGTAACCACGTGAAGATTACATAGAAAATAGAGTCCATAATATTCTAATCTTAATATCATATATATTTTATTATTTTTTGAAAAAATAAACCATGAGAAAGCTAAGAAACTACAAAACGAAACATGCCAAACTCGCAACAAAACTCCAAAAAAAAGGAACACCATTTCTCATAAACATCGATCACCACAAAGAACAAAAACATTGAAAATAACCCAACTTACGTACTAAATTAAGCTAATTCCCAATTTCGGAAATCCCGGCGCCAGCCCAGATTCTCCTAATTAATTTTGTCCCAACATTACTTGAGAAAATCATCCAAAATTTTGTCCTCTCTTTCGATTAACTCCTGCATATATACATTATCACAACCCACACTCTTCGTTCATCCCACAAACGTAAACACTATTAGATAATATCCCGACATTTACTAATTCGACTAAACACAATGGTTACAAACATGCAGTACAATTTGCCATCAGTAGACCAATGTATATCAACCGGTCGGGAAAAACACACGGTCGTGGCCGATATGGACGGAACCCTACTCGTCGGCCGGAGCTCCTTCCCTTACTTTGCCCTAGTAGCCTACGAGGCAGGCGGCGTACTTCGCCTCCTATTTCTACTCCTAGCCACCCCGCTCGTCGGCCTCCTCTACTACTTCGTCTCCGAATCGGCCGGCATCCAAGTCCTCATCTTCGCCACCTATGCCGGCATGCGGACGTCCGACATCGAGTCGGCCGCCCGCGCCGTTCTTCCTAAGTTTTACGCCTCGGACCTCCACCCGGAGACGTGGAGGGTGTTCTCCTCGTGCGGGAGAAAGTGCGTTTTGACTGCGAACCCTCGGATCATGGTAGAGCCGTTCTTGAAGGACTTTCTTGGGGTGGACTTGGTTTTGGGCACAGAAATTTCCACGTATAAAGGGAGAGCGACGGGGTTTGTCCGGTGGCCGGGGGTTTTGGTCGGAAAGAACAAGGCCGACGCTCTCCAGAAGGCGTTTGGTGATGATCAGCCGGAGATTGGGCTTGGCGATCGACACACTGACGTTCCTTTCATTTCAATGTGCAAGGTTAGTGAAATCCGATGCAAGTTTTACCTATTAGTAAATAATTAATTTGTATTAGTTAAACTAAAAACTAGTCGTTAAGTAATTGTTGGTTTCTTTCTTCATTAGTTGATTGTATTTTTGTGTTGAGTATAATTAAGTTACGAGATTAATATTCAATTAATCAAACGAACTGAAATACCAAATATTTAAAGATAATGTTGTTAATGACTTTTTAAAAAGGGTCGTTTGAAAAACACCTGACTTGTTGAAGACAATTTTCAGAATCACGCCGAGCACAATTCAAAAATCTCGAAACTTCTAATAGTATACGTAATGAACGGCTTTCACCGACGTAAAAAAACAAAGCATGGCGATTAAATCGAAACAATAAATTGCAGGGTCATTTAGATTTTAAGTTACAAAATTTGATATCTGAATACTGAATAAACTGTTTAACTAGGTTCTATATATGACAAGAATACTTTTTAAAAAATAAGAATAAACCAAATGCCGAATCTACCTTAGTATATATCGACACGGCGGTTAAATCGAAACACCAAAATTTAGAAGAAACGCAAAGGAATCGGCAATCCATCCAGGGTCACTAAATTCTTAAAATTCTTCTAAGTTTATAAATATGATATATATTAAATATTCAACTCGAACTAGAATTTAACTGCAAAGTCAATGCATGTGAAAAAATGTACAGGAGGGGTACATGGTCCCACCGCGGCCGGGAGTCAAGCCGGTGCCAACCGACAAGCTCCCGAAGCCGATAATCTTCCACGACGGCCGGCTGGTTGAAAAGCCAAACCCTCTAATGGCCCTACTAATCATTCTATGGATCCCCATCGGCTTCGTCCTCGCCGTCCTCCGCATTGCCGCCGGCTCCCTCCTCCCAATGCCGATGGTCTACTACGCCTTCCGGGCACTCGGCGTTCGCGTCATAGTCAAAGGTACCCCTCCTCCGCCAGCCAAGAAGTCAACCGGCCAAACCGGCGTCCTCTTCATCTGCTCTCACCGGACCCTCCTCGACCCTATCTTCCTTTCCACCGCCCTTGGCCGCCCCATCCCAGCGGTTACCTACTCCGTCTCCCGTCTCTCCGAGGTCATCTCCCCGATAAAGACCGTCAGGTTATCACGTGACCGCGCCACCGACGCGGCCATGATCAAGAAGCTTTTAGAAGAAGGGGACTTGGTCATCTGCCCGGAAGGGACCACCTGCCGGGAGCCGTTCCTGCTCCGGTTCTCAGCCTTATTCGCGGAGCTGACAGACCAGATCGTCCCGGTGGCGATGGTGAACCGGATGACCATGTTCCACGGGACGACTGCACGTGGGTGGAAGGGGATGGATCCGTTCTACTTCTTCATGAACCCTAGCCCGGTCTACGAGGTTACCTTCCTGAGCAAGTTACCCCTAGAGTTGACTTGCACCTCGGGAAAGTCAAGCCACGAGGTGGCCAACTATATCCAGAGGGTCATCGCTGCTACACTTTCTTACGAGTGCACCAATCTTACAAGGAAGGATAAGTACAAGGCCCTTGCTGGAAACGACGGTACGGTTCCGGAGAAGCCTAAGCTAAAAGCCGACAAGGTCATGGGTTGCTAATTTATGGTTCCAAGTTTTTTTTTGGTTCTTATTCATTTTGTCTTCCTAATGACAAGAGGGAATTAGGAACGATGTAACTATCACTTCCTTAATCGATGTGCGTACAATCCTTCAAATTTCCGGTTGGAAATAAAAAAAAAAATCACATAAGTGATATTATTGTTTCTCATTGCACAATATATTTATGTTTCGCTTCAATTACTGATTAGTTAGTATGTTGGAAAAGAAACTTCAACTTATTCTTCAGCCATAAAAAAATAGAACTAATTACACAATAAAATCATGATTTGAACTTTATTTATTTTTTATAAATATTTGAAATTTATTAGTTTGAAGATTTTTATATACACCACACTAGACTCAAAATGGCTCTGCTGCAAAAGCAAACAATAATTCGTAACATTGGCTATACCAGTTAAGAAGCTTGATTAGTGGTTTATGGTACTTTTTTGTTGGAGAAGGTCTTAGTAGTTTATGGCGAGTGACTTTTGGTCCAGCGGCATAAGGGTGGGAAGGGGTTTGGGAAGTCTAGGGTTCGATCTCATCCATGGCATTGTAATAGAATAGGTTTAGATTAGCATCTCAAAAATATCTTAGTGGTTTATGGTATAGGAGTGGAAGTATTGATTTAGGCCCGGCATAAAAACACATTCGGGCTGGGAAAGCCCAAAATGCAGTTGGGCTTTTCTAAGTAGCCGATGTGCTCGAAAGTGCACCGATTTAAATTTAGTTTTGTCCATGTATACGAGAGTCATAGACGTCAGACGACAAAGAATTTTTCACCTTTGAAAAAAATGGTCTTCAGTCTTTTTAGCAAGAGATGTACATAAAGAAACCACAAGTTGCACCTTTTTGTGGTACAAATGGATTAACAACTACATAGTGGAAAATGCAATGGTTGTTTGTGTAAAAAATTGACCCTTTGTATTAAAATAGGAAGCTTTACACAAATCAATCATTCATACATTCAGAGGGCTCTTGGTTTAACCCAAGCTGATGGTAATTCATGTAATCAACTGCATTCAACCTAACACAACACAAGATCTGTTCCGGCAACTCTTCGGGTTTGTTTCCCTGTTTCAAATCCGAAGGCACGATGTTAAATTCCAGCAAATGAACAGACTATTAGACTCCAAAAGTCGACGTTAAAAGAGCTACTACTAAGAAGTGACAAGAATTCAACAGCAACTTCTCTTAAATGAATAATTTTACTTGCCTGAATAGTGAGGCCGACGTCTAAGACTGTGATCTTCAGTCTGTCCATGAATGCTGCAAAGCCTTTTCTAGAAATGTAACTGAACCGATGCATATCTATATCGATCTCAAAATAATTCTCGCCCTGCAAAAGAAACAAGCCAGATTAGTAGTCAACTCTTCCCACAAAAGTAAGCCATAAATTTTTGGACACCTTTGGCTTAGTCTTAGGGCACGGCACCCTTCAAGAAGTTATTGGGAGAAACACTCAAGGAATAAGCAAGATGGAGTTCAATTGCAAGCAATGAGGTGAAGCTTACTCTGTAAAATTCATGCTGAGGACGGGAAAGAACTGGTTTTTCGTTGTAGGCATGCATAAGCTTCCTCTCTGTAACACTTAAATGTAGGTCATCAACATTCACAACACGACCCAGAATTTTCAGCCTCTCCCGATAGGGTACAACTGAGTCTAGAGGAAAACTTTTGACCTTTTCGACATCGTCATCAATTAACTTCTGTAAAAGAAGGAGAACATTATGCAACTATACTTAGCTGTGAATTCTTATAAACACGAAAACAAAACATGAGGCTGTAAGTAAGTAAATGACATCACTAAGAAAAATCAAAACTAAGCTCGAGGGAAGTGAAATATTCTTACTTCTTATGATCAAGGCAACTAAAAACAAATATTTCTACAGCAACATGAAATTTGAGATTGTCATTTACAAGGCGTTATACTAAGGCCGCTGCAACCTAAAGATAGTAAATTGGCTGTCGAAGGCTCAATCTTACTCTGATACTTTCTTGGAAATTGGTCGGAAGCTCCTTTAAATAACTTTCGGAAAGCTTGAAGTACAAAACAAAATTTAGGCCTTCCCCGTCATTTTCACCCTGAAAAATTGCGGGAGGATAAAGAGGAATCTGCAAAAACCATGATCAGGGATTAATAATTGTATTATGAGAAAACAAAGATAATCGAGGACAACACAACCAGTTTCCTATAAATGAGCAGTACCAAAATTTGCACATAGAAAAAAGTTGTTATTACCTGAACATTTACAACAAGGATGGGGGGGGAGCCCATCAGAAGAGTTAATAGCTGGGAGCTCCACATGACGAGCGACGTGTTGAATTTTTCGAGAAGAAAGAAAGACGTCAACTCCAAACGGATAATAAGCTGCATAGCCAGGGGCAAACTCCTTCTTCTTATCCCTGCCATATGTACAGAAAAAATCAATAACATAATAAGCCGCATGCAGTTTAAAGCATAAACTGAAATGGTTGAATTCTTCAACAGCATGGTCTTACTTGAAATAATTCTTCGCCCGAACTTTGAAACTGGATGGCTCAATCCGAGACCAAGAGTCCAACATTTTCTTATCTAATGGGCATAAGGGAACTTGTGATCCTGCTAATGGCTTATGCAGAGTCATCCGAGAAGAAACTGAAACCATACAACAGAAATGTCAGGTGTATTACACATTTTAAAAGTACACAGCTATTCGGGAATTGAAACAACAATTTTAGAGTCAGCACAGCACACACAATGAGCGATATATTCAACACTCCAGTAACCACATGAACAGATGGAAACCAAGAGATGACAATCAAACTGCAAATGGAATACGAAGTCGCAAATTTACGATGTCCAGAAAAATAGGAACTTGTAGCACAAGTGAGCTGAGTGTACAAGGCAGCAGGACTCACCCATATTGCTACTAGAATGTCCTTCCTTTTTGAATGAGAGCCTCAAGGCAGTCTTTTTCCTTGCACTTGGTGGACTTGAGCTTAACGATCTTCTCTTCTCAAGTGGCGGAATGGTGGAAGAAAGACAAGGTAAACAGTTACCTGGACTAATTCCACATATATCTAGTAGGCTTGCATCCCTAACAACGTGTTCATCCACCATTGGAGAGATTTCACTGAGAGATACGGCTTCCTTGACGTTATTTGATGTTCCATCAGACCTTGTCTGAATATCAGTATTATCTGTACTGACACCACCTTTATACTTCGCCTGATCCGTTGAACTAGTAGGTTGCTGGCTAACAGTGCCATCCCCATGACCGGTGTCTCTGTTAGATGTAAAACTTGTTCGTGGCAATCCTTCGAAGCCACTTAAAGATAACACATCTGCTATGTACAGAAAACCCGGAATTTTTAATTAATCAACAGCACATGACACAAAATAAAAAAAAAGTGTTAGAAAGGAGCAATGGAACAAAGTGCGTACCGTCGGGAACACTTTCAAAATCTTCGTCATCATCAGACTCGAATATTGCCACTGAATCAAACCACGCATCATCAAGACTTCCTGCTGTCATCGTAATACAGCCAACTCAGTATGACATTTAAGCAGCAACATGGATTAAAGAAACAGATGCTTGAGTACAATGAACATGGATCTGTCACCATATATTAGAAAGGTGAGCACGATTTTCTAAATATGAGGCTATCACCATATATCAGAAATGTGACCTCTGTTCGGAACAAGAATCACCATATATTAGAAAGGTGAAGAAAATTCCAAATAAGTGACGAGAGTTGGAAAGTAGTCAGAGAGTCACAGTTGCAATCATTGAAGAGAGAGACTAGAAAACTGTATTCCAAAACAGGTGCCACAAGGCAATCACGATACATTTCCGTGCCTCGGCTAACAACTTATAACCACAAACAATTAACCCAGAGAGAGTAGAGCAATGCCACAAATTGGTTTCTGCTTAGTCACCGGGTTCTAACTTTGCTACTACTTACTTTGAACAATTAGCACTTTTAATAAGCAGCTTGACATTCTACCACTTAATTTACTTCCAACCCATCAGTTTGGACGAGTTGCATAATCTCATAAACATCAGAATCCCAACGACTTGCCAATCAAACCAATACGAGAAGACTTTGCTGCTCCCGGAAACAAAAAGGAACAAACAAAACCAATGATGCTCGTATCAAAGACAGCCAACAACACATCAATCTCTTGAAGCACTCAGTAACACTCTCGTTTCTACTCGAAACTCGCTGCAATAATTTGATCAACAACAAGCAAACTGAGCAATTACTCACTTGTCATACGAGACCCGAAACCGAATGGCAGAACAATGCCTCAATCAATCTACAAGACACTCTAAACCCAATCAATCTACGAGCAACAATAACCAACATCCAAAACCCCCCATAAAAAACCATGAATCAATGCCAATAAAAACACAAACTTTGACCAAAACCCAGAAGATCAAAAACCCAAAAGAGAGCCATGCTTGGCCAGAAAGAGAGGGAGGACCTTGGAAACTGGGTCTGGATGATCCATCGCCAAGTGTAGAAGAAGAAACCCTCTTCCTTAAACCTTTCCTCCTCCTCTTGTTCCTCGCCCTTTTCCTTAATCCTCCTCCTCCTCCCGATTTCCCACCCACGCAGCTCTCTGGCCTTGAGACACATCCACCCATCTTCCGGATCCGGACAAAGCTTCTGTCTTTCCTTCTCTCTCTAGAGTCCTTGCTTTGTAATAGAGAAGGACCACATAATAACCAACAACCATTAATGAACAAATAAGAAGAAAGAAGAAAGATATTCTTTTTTTTTCTTTTTTTCTTTTTTTTTTTTTTACTTTTAGGATAGCCTCGTTGTTAGTGGCGATGATTAAATTAAATTATTTGACTGATGCTTCCTCTTCCTTCCTCCTCGTGAAACATGAGAGAGGTCAATGTGGTTAATTCAATTTTATTTTTTTAATATTAATAAACACAGTTATAAGAAAAATGGAAAAATTACGGAGCAGTGAGAAAGAAAAACAAGAAGCCAATTATGAAATGGTTTACTGGAAGGAGGGAACACCAGTTGGTTCGTGTGTTGCTGCCCGCGTAAGGCAGGGGATGATGTCGATGACCGCCACGTGGCCGATTAGGGATAGTGCACGTTGACTTTTTAATAGGAAAATAGATAGATATTATTTTTTCTCCTTTTCTTGTGGAAATACTATTTTTATTAGTGTGGTTGAGAATTTAGATCATCCACCAGGTCAGATATTATATTAGAGAGTACGTGGATATTAACAGGTATCCTTTTTTTTTTCTTTTAATGGTGTTCGGATAGAGATAATGTTTGTTATTGAAATAGACGAGTCATTTCTATAATACTATAATATAAGGAAAATTAACTATGTTACTAGACGTTTTTATTAAATATTACGTGGACGGATATATTTTTGAATTTATAATTCTAATGATAAATTTTAACCATCGCTAATTGTTTCTTTTCCTCTCGTTTAGATAGCACCTTCGTCACATGTTACTTTTTTCTCTTCGGGAGAAAACGTACGCAAGTAGCATCAATGATGGAGCACAAATACCCCAGAAAGCAAATAGTGAAATATGCTCGACTTTGATTTTTTTTTTCCTTCTCTTAACTTCACAATTAAATAAAAGTAATAGCCGAATACTTCCTGGCTTGCCTTACCTGTCATTGAAACGATCGGTTGTGGACCTGTGGTAGTTGTAGAATACGAAACCAAGTCACAATAATAATAAAAAGATAAAAATAGGCGTCGGTAGATAGAGACAGGATTGTCCCAGTGAAAGAAGATGCCTTAATTAAGGGAGTTCTGCCCTATATTGTCCTACAAAGAAAGTAAGCAAAGTCCTAATTTTAGAAGAGAATTTGGATATTTTGGTGACGGCATGGTCAAGCTCCGGGATTCATCGGTACAATTCCTGAATAATAATGTGGGGGAGATAATGCACTACTTGTCCAAATAAAGAGAAACAAAATGTGACGAGAGAAAAAGTTCAAAGAAAAAAAGACGGATTGTTCGAAAATTGTACAACTTCAGAGTTATTATGAATGAGCCAAAAATTGAACAGAAATGATTGATACCCCAAAATATGTAATAGACTAAAAAGGACAATGGGGTGCAAATTTTTTTGAAATTTTGGGTCCGTATATATTACTATATTAGCCCTGGGAGAGAGCCGGACAGGGTTAAATGGGCTTAAAAGAAAACAGACCAGATCCTTACTGGGCTCCTGAGAATAATGAAGGAGAACTATACCCGGAGATGACGAACTTCGGACTTCGGTGACAATAGATCGGAGATGGAGTTTGGAACTTGTTGAGGAAAAAAATTGATGAGAGTGATAATTAAGATTTCGTGATGGGTTGGAGACTTACTTCAAGATCCACTTAATATTATAAGTAATCAAAGTTGGCGAAACCGGACTGCTTTACTTTATTTATTAAGCTATGTTACAAACTAAGATAAACAAACCTAAGATAAGAATTCAAAATTTTGATAAGAGCTTTGTAATTTGATTTATGATTTTTTTTCCGTCTTTTTCCAAGTACTACTTATATAGAGTCGCTAAGCCGCCATACTACATACTCTTAACACTAATCTCCAAATGCGATTATCCTTATCCCGAACGGACTTGAAATATCACAGTGCATTCGACTCTATCGCGTGTTTATCCTTATCCCACTCTTCTAATGTTTATCTCTATCTGATTGTTCTGATAATCTTTCTAAGTATGATTAGAGGTCATTCTTCGAGTTTATCCTCTCTTCACGGGTGTATGCCTACCCTAAAATATCGTTCCTTCGAATAGAGTCCACTACGAATTTGATTTCCTTGAACTCTCTAACCTCAACAAGGATTTGTCATGAACCTGGTTTCCTTGCACCTCCATCATTGGTATAGTCGGCTCTGACTCGGTCTTTACTACCATCATTGCTCCCATATACAACCTCATTTGGCCCACGATTCCTCGCTTACATCAACTAGTGGTTGCCCGGTAGCTCACACTTACACTTGAGGCTACACTCGTTGGGTGTATCGCACTCTTATTTAGACCGACATCTATCGAAATTTCCAGATCATATGTACTTAGCACCTAGAAAATGTTAAACTTATTTTGCCAATCCTAAGTACTATACATTTGACACCTAAAAATTGTCAAGTTCAACTTATCACCCATAGATTTCACACACCTGAAAATTCACAAAGTCATTTGTCACTACTAGATCCGACACACTTCACACCTCACATCTCATTTGCTATTTTTAGGTCTCACACGCCTAGTACCTACCATCTCGTTTGATATTCTTGATCTTACACACTCAGAACCTAGCAACTCCTAGATCATACACACACGACACCTAAAGATTAGGCATCAGCTAAGTTTCAGCAGATTGGCCCTAATGCGACCACATTCTACCTCCAAGCCTACCCCGAGGTGCTGAGCAATCGTAGCTCCCAAATAAACTATTGCCCAAAATTCTAAATTATTTTTTACTTCAACATAACTTCGATAGTTTGAGGAGCTTCATTTCCATTTTCTTCTTCTTTTGTTTCCCTCCGATTTCTAACCAAACGAATCCTGTTTTTTGTGAACACGGATTATATGGGGATTACTTTTCATAGGGATTATTTTTAGTCCCTTGGATGAAAATTTGGATCTTAAAATTTTAATCCGACGGTTATTATGCGTAAGGATACAATGGGTATTAGACTAATAAATTAAATATGTTATTATCTATTATTTCCTTATAACACCTATTTTTAAAAACAAAATGAATCAAATCCCTTGATTTACGTAAAAAATAACTCTCTCTCCTTGAATCTTGCTCCTCTCTCCTCTCAACTATTAAATAATTATTGATAATAACCACAACCAATAATCTCGCTCTTCCTCTCTCCTGGAAAAAGAATTAAATGATTATTAATTTAATAACAAATATTTAATCACCCTAGAATAAGAAAGAAAATTAATATGATAAATTTTGCAATGAGACAAACATTGGCTAACCATGGTACCAAAATTGGATAACTGTGGTACCAATATTATAGATCAATGGTACCATTATTGAAGAACAGATGTACCAATATTGACGAACCGTGTACCAATATTGTTAAAAAAGGTACCAATTGATAAAAAAAATGTACCATTATTGTGACAAAGGTACCAAAATTAAATGACAAGGGTACCACTATTAACGAAAGAAAGTAGCAATGTTACAGACCAGAGGTACCAATATCTGGGCATATGTATTACCATGACTCTGCGAATTAGCGGACAATTATTCTTGGTTTCCATAATCGCACGGGGATGTGGCCAAATGCATAACCGCGTTACCATCGTTGTCCTCCTTATAAACAAAATCGTATGCGGGAAGTGGTTGTACGATTCATAAGCGTCGTTGCCTAACGTAATCAGCATTTATAGTTGCTGTCATCGGTGCAGTGCGTTGGATTAAAAATTCTTTCGGCGACTTCGAAACCAAAATCTCTGAAACGTAGTTTCCTCCCTTTTTTTAATACCGCCGATTATAAAATTGGGTGGTTGTTTGGCTGCCAATTATTGATTTATGGTGGTTTGGCCGCCGATTATAAATTTGGGGATGGGGAATTTTTTGAATGAGTGTTTATAGAGAATATTTTTTTGGAAATTTGATTTTTTGAATAATTTGGTAGTTAGTAGCTTGATTTTAGGGATTAGATATTATCTCTTTTAATACTTCCTATTTTTGTGTAAGCAAGTAAATACCATTATACTCTTATAGACTATAATCCCCATCGTGGGGATTAGATAATCCCCACCTAATCTGAACTCGTTTTTTGTCCTTTCTATGATCGGCTTTTGCCGTATGTCATTGGGCTTTTGGAAACAATAGCGTTTGGGCTTGATAGAGAACTATGGGCTTGGCTCTGTTCACCTTGGTTGACCAACTCTGGATACTATTAATACTATTTTTATTTTTTTGGTGAAGCTGCAGTATGAACTGGAGTAGGCTGATTGCATACCATTATTTAGTTAATGCATTTCTTTTTCTTCCCAAAACGAAAAATGTTCTATAACTTTTTTATTGATCGTTCGAGAATGAACTGTATCCGAGAAGAACTTCCAAATGAATGGGAAAGAAGCTTAATAGAAATGAATCAGAATTTTCCTAAGCTATTTTTTTAAATACCTCGTTGCCGATTATTTGATATCTTAATGTTTTATGTTCATAAAATTTGAACTAAATATCTTTCTTAAGCAATTTTAATATTTTATTGCCTGCATCAACTATAGTTAATAGATTTGACTGATACTCCATTTAAGGATGCCTCTTTTAATTAATTTTTTAATGTGTAAAGCTAGAGAAAGCTTAAGAGAACTTAAGTTCATAATCACTTCAATTAACTCTTATTTTAGTCATTTAAACTTCGTTATAAGTGTTACTTTTTCAATTGGTTACTTAATTGGAAGTAAGATTCAGGATAGTTGTTGATTGATACACCGAACTGAATTGGAAAAAAAAACAAAGTGTACAATTTTCCATTCAGATTGACAATTTCTTGCAACATAATGCGAGTTTCACGTAGAAGGTAGGTTAGATAAATTATAATCCAGCTATTATATTTATGTCTGGGTTTAAATGGGCTTACATTAGTTGTGTGGGCCCTCCATCATTCTTAGGCCACCCTTTCCCCCGGCAGATGAGCCACATTAGCTGGATCTGTGGACCAAATATAACAATAGCATTCCAATCTGTAAACAGCGATGTGATACTATGATAATATAACCTAATAAAGTAATCACCGGTTCCATAAAAAATTTCTACTGTATACCCATTTGAAATACTTTAAGAAATAGATAAGTAATTGGGTTAATTACCCTCAGTTCCCTGAACTATTGACGATTTTGTAATAGGGTCCCTGTGCAATTTGAATAAGATTTAAGGTCCCTGTGTTATAACGAAATATTACTCTCAGGTCCCTGGCTTAACCTTCGCTGACATCATCAATTTTTTTTATTTTTTTAACACTGAATTGACCAAAATACCCTTAAGCCAAAAATAAAAAAATCCAAAAAACAAAATAAAAATTAGGGAAAAGTACAAAAAAAGTCCTGTGGTTTCACTTTTAGTCCTCCGAACCTAAATTCGTCCCGAACCTATGAAAAATTTCTTTTTCATCCCGTTTTTTTTTTACATTTTAGTCCCAAATCTCAAATTTTTTTCAATTATTTTTATTATATCATAAATTCGTCCCGAACCTATGGAATTCCGGAAATACCCCTCACCCGCTTCCGAATTTCACCAAACGCTCAACATCAAAGTCGTAGATCTAGATCTTACGGATCCTCTCGTTTTGGAATCGCTCGATTCGGAGTATGTATGCGAAAGTTATGATTGTTCTACCGAAAGTTGACGAACTAAGCCTATCAATGCTAATACCAACCGAAATCATATGAAACTCAAAAACGCAAGGCTCAAATCACAAAACTCACAACACAAAAGTCGTAGACGAATGTGTTGCAAACCTACCCGACTTGAAATCATCTAAATCGGAGTTCACACGAAAAAGTTACACATATTTCCCCAAAAGGTGACGTGTTATGATTGATAGGCTTAGTTCGTCAACTTTCGGTAGAACAATCATAACTTTCACATACATACTCCGAATCGAGCAATTCCAAAACGAGAGGATCCGTAAGATCTAGATCTACGACTTTGATGTTGAGCATTTGGTAAAATTTGGAAGCGGGTGAGGGGTATTTCTGGAATTTCATAGGTTCGGGACGAATTTATGATATAATAAAAATAATTGAAAAAAATTTGAGATTTGGGACTAAAAAGTAAAAAAAAAGGGATGAAAAAGAAATTTTTCATAGGTTCGGGACGAATTTAGGTTCGGAGGACTAAAAGTGAAACCACAGGACTTTTTTTGTACTTTTTCCTAATTTTTATTTTGTTTTTTGGATTTTTTATTTTTGGCTTAAGGGTATTTTGGTCAATTCAGTGTTAAAAAAATAAAAAAAAATTGATGATGTCAGCGAAGGTTAAGCCAGGGACCTGAGAGTAATATTTCGTATAACCGAGGCAAATTTTTAATGAGGCTCATGGGATATTTAAAAAATTCATTTCATTGTACACAACATTACCTAATAGTATTCGACCTTTTAAAAGGAAACATTCGATTGTGACAATCCGCCAGCTGCATGTCATGATAAGCCTGAAAGTGGACCTAACTTGGAGCCGATGTGCTGGTTTGAATTAAACTGGGCCAAATTGGGCCTACGTTATGGGTCTGTTCATAATTATCACTGGGGCCGTGCCACTATTTGTTCATTATTTTTTAGAATCTTATGAATTATGATGATGTAATAGAGAGCGAATTAAGCAAACGAGCAGTAGTAACACATAACATACATTTGCCATATTCTAAGAGTTTAGAAAAATGTTGGCAAACTAGAACTAAAATTAGTGTAACATATCCAGATATGACCGATGAAGTTCTCAATGTTACTTAGAAAAGAAGTTACACGTAGTTGATACAAATAATACAATTAAATTACTTAGGGTTAATTACGCTCAGGTCCCTGAACTATTGACGATTTTGTAATAGGGTCCCTGTGTAATTTGAATAAGATTTAAGGTCCCTGTGAAAATCGTGATGAAAAAAAAAAGAGTATCCGAGAATACTGCGATAACGTAATTCCACACCTACCACTTGTGTCCTAGAAGATATATATTGCTTGTCACAATTGAATGTCAAAGATGCAGTTGGGCAAATGTCGGAATTATATATGTACATTGTCCATTGCTACCTACCAAAAAAATTGTCAATTGCTTTGTTCCTTCTCTTTGATCATAATAACGTTCAATACTTGTTCCAATTCTACATCATAATATATACCGTCCAGGTATGTCGTTGACAACTAGCTTGTATGGAGTACTTCGTCTAGGTAAAGGCTAATTACGTAATCCATATTTTTGTTGGGGAAGTGAGCTGATTAAAATAAACAGCCAAAAAAATCATTAGCTTAAATTATTAAACTATCTCGAACTAGTCACATGTTCTTACTGAAAGATGCGGCTGAAATTCCGTATCGGTGTCCCTCGCCGGTTTCAAGTTTTAAAACTTATAAGAGAAGAAGGAATATGCCAGACAAAAATGTGTTACAATTTTCAACATTATTTTAATTGATTATGCAGTGATAATTAAGACAGACCAGTGGTCATAATTCATAAAGTGATAAAATAAATGTTAATGATCATGAACTAATTTTTTTAAAAGACGAGTGATCATGTCTTTTACCATGTTCGTTGTTAGCTGCGTTTCATATTCGCACTAAAAAAATTATTTATTAACTATAATTAGCATGGTTTTCGTATAGAAGGTAAATTACTAATTCTAATTAGCATGGTTTTTATATAGTTATTTTAAAAGATTAATTACATTATGACAATGTCAATACTTAAATTATCAATCTCTTTATATTTACATCGTTTCACCGCTAGTAATTTGTGAGTTGATAAATAGAATTAACGTTGATTAATATTCGAAAAAAATCAAATTTACTTTAGGTGTTACTTTATTCAGGTTCTCTCTTTAGATATTGATGTTTGTTAGTGCGTATCTAAAAAGGCAAGTAAACAATTTTTTTTTAACCTAATCTAATCACATTGCCAAGATTTGAACCCTGGTCTTTTCCAAACCCCTCCCACCCATTGCCAGTCGACCAAAGGTCACTAGGCAAGGCAATTAAACAATCTATTACTTGTATTTATACAAAGATTAGTAGTTTTTTCAAAATGTTAACAGGTTGAGACGGTTGGGATCGGGGGACGTATCCTCATAAGTGCCTGATGAAATTTCCAACGAAAATACGCTCCTGTTGGGACTTTTCTTCTAGACCAAAAAAAAAAAGTTGGTACTTTCCTTTCTCAGTTAACAAGTTTCATCCCTAACCGGAATATTTACAAGCAAATATTTCATACTATACACGAATAATTGCACTTAATGTATGGTACTTACGAGGTTGAAGACTATGTTACTTTAGCGAATCTAAGTTAAAAGAGGTTGCGGCTACATAACTATTTTGTCGTTCAAGATCAAAGAAGTCATCAACTAATTTATGAACATGTTAGAAGATAGAACGGGAAAGAAGCTCACAATTGCACTTAGTTTTTTTTTATATATGTCTCACAATTAGAGAATTTTTTCTGTAGTACAATCGAACAGAAAATATCTGATTAATGGATCGACTCATGGTCCAATATAGACGTATCTAGTATGGACAATATAGAAGCAGTCCAACAAAAATTGCGTCAAGTACTTGATTTTGAGTCGCCTACCATTTTGAGAAATTCTTTCACATGCAATGTTTTTTTGAAATTTTTATTAGATAGGATGAGTTATTCGGATTGCAATATTAGAGAACATTTTCTCACTACAAAGAGTATTTTGCACGTGAAGTTCCGAAAATAAAATAAGATAAAACGAAAACTATCGTACATGTAAGTTTTGATTTCAAATTTTTAGCCACATAAAATATTGGGCAATATGGGATAGTTCATGTTATTATGAAATTAACTCCAAATTAATAACACGGGGTAAACATATTAAAGTTAAGACTATACTCTCAAAATCGTAACCATCTCTTTTTTTATAAGTTAATTTTTACACCCTTGCCAAAGACCAAACCATGAATCTCTTAAATTTTATAGCTTTTTATATCGTTAAGTTACCAACTTGTGAATATGAAATTTAGAGTTTAGATTATTGAGCTACAAACTTTTGATATGATGAGTAAAATAACAATAAATCTTAATTACTTTCTAAAAAATTAGAGATTCAAATTTCATCACTTACTAATAAAAAAATTTACTTAAAAAAGGAACAAACGTATAAAACCCCAAAAATTAAGTTCAAGAAATCAAACTTAAAATTCACCCAAAAATAACTACAAACTTTTATTTTTTAACCACCTCTTTTTCTATTGGTGGATAAATTTCGTTACTCCAAATATAATGCTACGCCAAGATAGAAGTCATAAAAGCAATCCTATTAACTACATGAGCTTTACATATTTATTATTGTAATTATACTTTTAATATTTTTGTTAGAAAAGGTAAACCAATCAAGGTCTTGTTGACACAATTCTGATGTTAACTGCATTTGATTAACAATTTCATGAATGGATTCCCGTCAATTTCTCAATTCTTTACCGATTGGACGCATCCAGCGACTTCGATTAGAAATGTAAACTATTTTCAATTTTAAACACGAGCCGGGGGGAAAAACCTCTCCTAAACGACAAGATTCTCAGAGTACAAATATCTTCCAGGTTCCAGTAAGAAGCGAACAGCCCTTTCGATTGATTAAACTTGCCTAACCAAAATTGGCTTCAAAAATAGAAAGCTCATCAAGCGACGGCCATTTCAATATCTTCAAGGACACTTCACATCCATCGCCACCACCTCCACTCGTTGCCAAATGGGTACTTGGCATTTAACGCTTGCCTCCAAATTTGGTAAAGCCAGTGGAGCAAGCTCAGGGGAGAGGTGCTTTCGCCCACAGGGAGAAATTGCTATTTTTTACGTAAAATTTTGTTTATCTTGTATTTATAATTCTATTTATATATTGAGTATAGAATTTATTCATAAAGAAAATTGGTCTGCTCGTATGCCTTGTCTCATTAAAATCCTGACACAACAAAATCTTGTAAAAAAAAATCATGCAAAACTAAAATATTAATGATAGTACTACGTATAGGCGTACTCTATTTAATTGAACAACCGAAAATAAAGGATGTCTCATCTATTTATACTACTTGATGTTCCGTATAAAGATGTACAACTACGATGTGATGCTCGGCTTCATAAGTTAAATTTATTATACGAATTTAAAACTTATTAAATTCGTATAATATTATTACCTTCCGTGTCGACTAAAGTATAGGATCCTATAAAATTTCACACGTTTTGCGAATTTTATGAGAACAACTACCACCGGTCAAGTAAATCAACTGTTGAAATTTTGTTAAAATTTAACCATGGAGTTTCCTATTTCGTGGCTTTAAGTACAATTATTTTAACTGATCCGTTTTTCTAGACTGTAATAACAAGGTTAAATTCCGGAAAGTAATTGTCTTTCTTGTGGTATTTGTAATATGCAACTCAAGCAGCAATTCACTAAAGAAACAAAGATTAAGGAAAGCGTCCCTTTTTTCCCTTTCTGCGGCTCCGGAGCCCGCTCCGAGGTTCCTTCTTTGGATCTTGGTGTTGAAGATAAAATTTGTGTTGTTTCAGTCGTGATTCTTGTGATTGGATCCGAAATTGAGGTTGATATTGATGCAGAGTCTCTTGATATGGTCAGTTTAGACGCTTGATTTGATCAGATTCTTGTCAAAGTCAATATTGAACTGGTCTCGATACCTAGTGCAGGTCGCAAAAAGAATAACTGTGATTTTTTTTATAAGTAGGGGTAACTTTGATTTATTCCCGATTCACTCTAGTGCCGTGAACGTCGTCATACAGAGAAAGCGACAGATCTAATGATGTTTTTGTTGCAAAAAGTAAAGATTAAAGTCATTTAAGAAGAAGGCGACGATTTCTCTAGGGTCCTTGATCGTAGGTGTGGATGTTCAGGATCACGAGCTTCATGCGACGGTCTTAATGGAGGCGTGAAGTCTCACCATTGCGATGAGCTTTTCTTAGGAGGAGGATACATCTAAGATCTTCCATCAGATCAAGAATGCAGCTCGAGGTTCTCTCTTTTGATGTTTCGATTTTTTTTATTTGTATAGTGTGATGGTGTTATTATTCATCACTTGATGTACTTTGATGTTTATGTAAATTTTCATAATGGCTTGTATTTAGGGGACATTTTGATGTCCGTTTTAGACAATGTTTATCATTATTTTGTTTCGATATGCATTATCTAAAACTCTTCATGTACTTTGGAAATTTTTTAGTGAAATACAACTTTTACTTATAAAAAAAGTTTATAACGTTTGAGATTGTTCGACGATATACGATTTGATTTAGGCAAAATGTGACGTGATGTGTTAAAAACCATAGAGGGGGATGACCATTTCATGTACGTGATGAAATACTTTGCAAATCAAATATTTATCCATTAATTGGAAAGTGAAAAGTATCATGTTTTCTTGTGTTTTAGGCACATTTTTTAAATTGGGTCTTTCCATCGACTAATTTTGTATTTTTGAATGATGATAAACACTTGTAAATATACATATATAACACTTTTCTAATTACTCAAATTCGTTATATTTGGGCACGTTTGCAATTACCAAACTTGGCAAGATTGAGCCAGATGGGAAATCTCCTCTTTTTTCTCCAATAGGTTCCTAAAACGTTATAATTGTGGCTGGTAGGACCTTGGAGGCCTCAAGTCTTCATCGGAGACTAAGACGTTCTTGCAACTTTGGATTGAGTCATAAATAGTATTTTTCTGAACCATAAAGATATTTTTTTTGCAAAAAACAAAAAAATCAAATAACCAAATTAAAAAAAAATTATACGGATCGATATCACATAAAAAATATAATTTCCAAGGAAAAATATAATAATATACATGTTAGAAGAATTTTTTGCAAACAATCCAAAAAATTATGGGATCAAATTGAAAAAAATCACACAAGTCTGTATCACATTTAAGAAAATGTCATTTTCAAAAGAAAAACACAAAATATATATGTCACAAACTTTTTTTAAAAATACAATCACCTTATGACCAAAATCGGGTCGGTATCACATAAAAAAGTCATAATCATAAGAAAAAAATACGAGAATATACATGTTGGTATATTTTTTGGAAACAAAATCAAAAACTATGGGATCAAAATAAAAAAATTTCACACGGACGAGTATCACATGAAAAATATCATTCTTAAAAGAAAAAAATAAGAAAATATACATGTCATACATTTTTTTACAAAAATCTAAAAACCATAGGACGAAAATAAAAAAATCTACACGGACTAGTGAAACATGATTCTGAGATAAATTAAAAATACGAAAATACACATGTTAGTATTGCTTTAAAAATATATTGATATTGCGTAAAGAAAATATCAATATTCATAAAGAAATTATCGATATAATCTAGACAAGATTTCAAACCGTACGAACTGATTTAACGATTTGTAAATAATCCATTCCAATTAGCATGCAATCCACCTTTCAAGGGAAATGGCTATGTGAGGTTATTGGATTTTCAAAGGAGAGAGAACGATCTCTACTTTTTTAAAGTTTTGGTACCTCTAAATTTATTTACCTTGTATCAATAATACATTTTCACCACGAAAATACCTTCCCCATTTTGTGTGCAAGATAATTAATAGGATCATACGTCATTTAATTCGGGTTAATTTGTGCCATGTACTGAGATAGAGACTAATAACGAATTTTATTAATTCGTATGGGCTACAGTAACAACATTTATAAAGAATCGCTATAGAATCGTACACGTAAATTTGAAAAGATAATTGCACTAAAAACGTCATAGAACTATAATTATAACTTGTGAGAAGATTTTTCTAAAAGTAATAAAATTTTACTTGTAAAAGAATAAGTCGGGAAAAGATATTCCAACAACATATTGCTTTATTTATAAAATTGCATATCCACTTATCAAAAAAATTTATTCCAACAACATATTTGGTGACTACAAAAAACGAGAAGGTAAAAAAGAATAGCAATCAAGTAGTTTACTAGAATTTTATAAAATTTACAAAATTCAAAAAAATTAGAAAATATAAAAAAATTTATACGTAAAGTAATCATAGAAAATTCCTTTATTAGTTCCTTTTCTTTTCTTAGGTATTGATTCTTCTATACTTTCCGATGCGGGGCATCTTCCGGGACCAGTTTCTCGATTGGCATGCGCGACAGCGGGAGAGAAGAGGAGGATAGGCGACGTCACGGATCACGCGATCATGAATAATCGGGTCCGCGGCCCATCATATTTTTCAATTTATAGTTTAAATAGATATTTGGAATACAATGTATAGGAAAAATTAATTTCAAATTTAAAATATGTAACAAATTTACTTTAAAAAAAAGGTGTCTGCTTTTTTCTAACAATTACAAATGGTACTGACTAAGGATGACAGAAATTATAAAAATTGATTTCAATTCTGGTAATACATTTTTTAGGAAAAGTTTATTTCATTACAATGTCATTTCCCACATTTTATTACTCATTAATTTGTGGCTTAATTTTATTATTTTTTGAGAAATAAATTTTACACTATAACAATACTGGAGTTTAACCCATGAAAATTTTATAAATAGTTACAATTCTTTATACCGTTTCACTACATGCAACTCCATTTAATATAATGTTTTGGTAATGGGGGCTTGCCCTCAGGGGAATTTTGTTTAATTAAGTTTTTTAGGGTCATTTGGAGTAAGTCAAACCATATTTCTCTCTTATAGCATGGAAAACTTTAAACCCCCAATTTGAATCAGAATCTAAAATCATAAATTCTTGAGGTTTGCAATTATGGTTCCAATTGATGATTATTAAAATCTCCACTGCCTAAGAAAACCATACAAAACATGTGATCATATGATATTAAGGTGCTCTTTCCAAAATGTTAAAATTATGTGAACATCATCAACTGCTAACTAATAAGCTGCTTCTATCTTAAAGATCTCGAAATTCATAATTAAGCTACTCTATGTATCCCAAATGACCAACAGCTAAAACTGAAATGTTTCTAATCCATCGTTATCATCACCTACTCTAGAGTATAACTACATATTAAGATCCAAGCTAAACCAGCACGCACATCAGCGTCATTAGTATCCGTAAACAATCATTAGACGTCATGATTGAGAGCTTTTTGGACGAGATCCGCCCCGCTGCATTTTTGTTAACCAAATCCTAAACACATCAACATCATAACCCAATCATCTAAACCTTAACCCAACTTCCAAGTCGTAATCATTCCACATAGCAAACATCATTTTTTCCCGAAAATCAATTAATAAATTTGGGTTTGAACTTTGAACCAGATATGATAATAAAGCAAAAAATGGTTTTAAGTACTTTTTTAGGACATTTTAAACGCATGATTTTTTCCTTAAAATCTTTACTCTATATTGTTAATATCAGGCGCTCCGTTTTTTAGCAATTAATTTTTATAACGAGAGTTTATATTTCATCTTCTTAGCACGTGTTCTATCATTTAAGAGTTATGACGTGGTAAAAAAAATTTAGGATACATGACTAAGCTGGACTTTATAGGCAATAAAAAGTTCTCTATAAAGCTTTAACTTTTTTATTTCGACAAGTATACAAAAATTTAAGAGCAAATTGCTCTCAGGTTCCTAGCCTTTGCTAAAATCACTATTTTCGTTCTTATTGTTTCGGAAAAGAGGATTTCGTCTCCTATCCTTGCTTAATTAACATCCTTAGGTCCCTGGTACCGGAATCGAAAAATTTATCCGGCACCCAAGGACGTAAAATGTCTCTTTTGCCCTTATTAAAAAAAAAGAGTCATCTTCCTCCTCCTTCTCCCTCCTCCTCCTCCCTCATCCTCTAATCCCCCTCCCCTCCTCCGCCTTCCTCCTTCCCCCTCTTCCTCCTTTCCTCCCCCTCATCTCCCTCCTCCTTCCACCTCTCTCCTCTTTCTCCTATCTTCCTTCTCCGTCCTCCTCCTCCACCTATCCTCCCACCTCTCTCTTCCTCCTCCATCCTCCTTCTCCTATCATCCTTCTCCCTCTTCCTCCCCTCTCACGGCGGTGTTTTTTTTAACTTTTGAACGCAAGGGCAAAGGAGATATTTTAGGTCCATAGGTGTCGGAGAAATTTTCCGATTCCGGCACCAAGGATCTAAGGGTGTTAATTAAGCAAAGATGGGGGACGAAATTCTCTTTTCCGAAACAGTAGGGATGAAAATAGTGATTTTAGCAAAGGCCAGTGACCTAAGGGCAATTTGCTCAAAATTTAATCAACTAACATATTACTAGTTTATTTTTTTTTAGTTCTTATACTAATATCTATTATAGGAATCGAATCCTGAACTTCCCAAACTTCTCCCTACCCTTATGTCGCTGGACCAAAGCTCACTTCGCTACTAGTTTATCTACTTATTTCGTGGTAATCATATATTTGACCAGATAAAAGTATCCAAATCCAACGGCGGAGGAGCAGGGACTAGATGGGCGATATTAGGACAAGGGAGGAACCAAACCACTCACTACTTTCTTTATAACAGAAACAAAGCGAAGAAGAGAAAAGCAAAAGAGGAAAACCTCAGTGGAAGTGAAGTAGTGAGGTGACTTCTTCTTGTAATAGAGCAGTACTTCACAATTCCCGAGGCCTTCTTCCTCTCTTCTCTCTCCCTAACAATAGGAAGAGTCTGAGATAGTACGGTACCCGCACCAACCTCCACTGTCCCAGGAGGGAAAAGAAAGGAAGCATTTTTTTTATTTGTGGGTTACTAAAAAGACGCAATCTTTTCCGGGTTTTGAAGCTACTTATCTGGCTAAAAGAACCCAGAAAGGAATCTCGGAGTTGGGTTTGTTTGTTTGTTTCCGTTTTTTAGAGGATGGATCCACCGGCAATGATGAACGGAGAGGTGTATACTTTGCCGGAGATCTGGCAGTTTCCGGTGAATGGGGTTGGTGGGAGGGGTGGGTTTGGGATGGGGATGGGCTTGGGCCGGTTCGGTGACCAGAACCGTGTCGGTGGGCTGGGTAGCGATGACTTCGAGCACAGGAGCAGGAAGAGGAAGGGACTGGAGTTGGAGGAGGAGGAGGAGGAGGATGATCCATTTAAGGGAGGAGTTTCTTCTAGCAATGGACATGGAAATGCATTGGTATTAGTTCCTCTTAAAACCAAGATGCACTTTCGTTGAAATGTGTTATTATTGACTTTTGAAGTTGTTCTTTAGACTGCTTACGGTAATGGATTCTGTTAAAAAGACTGCTTTTAGTTACTATATGCAACTCAGTGATTTGTAGCATTTGAGTCAAATTTGTCTTTTTGGTGAAATGAGTTTTGTGATCCGGATTACAGGAGGTTCGGGTTGGTTGTGGAAGTGTGAGATATATATTCTTTTTTGGTTTCTGTGTGTTCTGATGGTATCCAAATGGATGCAGAGTGATGGCAATAACGGTGATGCGAAGCAGAACAAAGCCAATGGGAATCTAATGGGAGATGAGTGTCCTAATGGTGGAGCAGGAGCAGCAGAACCGGAACCTAGTTCGGGCAAGAACGTAGAGCGGAAAGCCACTGGAGCTCCGCAGCCGCCAAAACAAGATTACATTCATGTGCGAGCGAGGAGGGGCCAAGCTACTGATAGCCACAGCCTTGCTGAAAGGGTAAACATCTCGTTGGCTCTCGGTACTTTTTGTTTAGCTTCTTATTGTTAGGTTTTCTAGGGAAGTGTCTTGTTCTGCTTGAAGACATGTACATGCTTGTTCTTATCCTATAACAGCTTCATTGCACGAGAAAATTGTTAAAGAAGAAGAGCACTCTGAGAAAGTAAACTTGTTAAATGTTTGTAAAAAATAAACAGAGTAAATAGTTTGAAACACTTGTTACCATTCATAAATCAAAAGATACAAAAGCACCCCAACAAATGGAAATTTGAACAATTCCTTGTACGTGATGAGCTATTTCGGAATCTATGGAGCTGTGACAACTTGTGTTTTCTCCAATTTGTTGGTTCAAGCTTTGCGGATTTGTTACAGACCTTCTTAGAAACATAAACTAATGAGATTGTTTGTGTGGACAGGCTAGGAGAGAAAAGATAAGCGAGCGGATGAAAATTCTTCAGGATCTGGTTCCTGGTTGCAACAAGGTAAGATATTGGGTTGTCTAAATCCATGTTTGTAACTTGGATTGAAAGAAGTCTGATAAGCAGTTGCAAGTCGGTGATAGGGACAGTTTTGGTTAGTTAAGAGGCTCTGGCCTATTTGAGATTCTTTTTCCCCCGAGGAGGAATTTCCCGGTGGTATTATGTTCAGTGCCATCTGATAAGTAAGTAAGCTTTAACTGTGGATGCAGGTCATTGGCAAAGCTTTAGTTCTTGATGAGATCATCAACTACATACAATCTTTGCAACGGCAAGTTGAGGTATTGATCCTAGTTTCCTGTAGAATTCAGACGTAACTTGTTAAAAAGTTCTTTTGGACTGTTTCACAAACGGGAGTTGGTTGTGATTTGTGAATTGACATTTGTGGAATGTTCAGTTTCTATCCATGAAGCTTGAAGCAGTAAACACGAGGATGAATCCAGAAATAGAAGTCTTTCCTTCGAAAGATGTAAGTTCTGGCATTCTATGACGACTGGAAGATATATTCACCTATCTACTTGGCTGACCTTCTTTCTTATAGCAATGAAGGTCAATTGGTTCCCAATCCGTTTGTTAAAAATGGAAACAAACAAATACCTTTCCTTTTATGTTTGTACTTGCTTCATTTCATATTTGTTAAAATGGAACTCTCAAATTGACCTGAGGGCTCCTTAATATAAACGAATTCATTCCCGATAGGAAATCTTTTGTATGCTGTAGTGACTAGCAAGCTTGATTCATTAGTCTCCACAATGTTCTTCAATTTGGTCGACTTGTCATCTTCTTTTTAGTCATATTTCTCGCAACTGAAAATTTGCTCCATTTCAGTTCGGGCATCAAACGTTTGATCCCGCTAGCATGGCATTTGCTACACAAGCCGCAAGGGAATTCAGCCGCGGACCATCTCCAGAATGGTTGCATATGCAGGTTGGTGGTGGTTTTGAGAGAACATCGTAGCCAACTGCGGAATTTGGTTCCAACGGTAAGAGCACTACATAGCGTGTCTCGTTCTCAACCATATATAAACCTCTGCATCACAAAATCGTGCGACATAGCGGTGCTACAGCTACACTGTTTGACATGGAGCTGCAATTATCGTCTAATAGACTGCTTATAGGTGTCTGCATTTGTTGTCTGTGGAATAGTGATTCTTTACTTCCTCCTATATATTAGCTGGGTCTCCCGTTCTCATTAATGTACTTACTTATACGCGAACATAATGACCTCAAATGAGTACTTGACCCCCCAATACGGGTCGCTCACTTGAGATCCTTAGTGTTTGGAGATTTTGTGTATAAACCTTCTGGTTTAACTTTCGGAGGCCGTTGTGCAATAAATTAAGCCTGTTACACAACTCTCCTGCATATATTCATAGGCTATAGATTTGATCAGGTTAATGGAAGTTCATTCTTTAAACAAATGTTGGTTTCGGGTTTCTAACTGATGTTAGCATCCAATTTTTTTCTTTTTTGACATTGGAAATGACATTTATGCACTATAATTGAAAAATAAAATTTTCTCGGTTTCCCTTTTTCTCCTCCATCTTCGTCTCCTCTTTTCTCCCCGTCTTTCCTCCATCTTCATCTTCTTTAACCTCTAATAACCACAATATCTTTAATTTGTAAACGTTATATAGATCAAGTGTATATATATCTGGACAAGATATTATGCAACAAGTTGACGTCTTGTAGATCAAGTGTATATATATATATCTGAGTCTGTATTATTGTACAAATCGTCATTATTCAATACAAATAAAGTTCTTTCAAGGATTCCCATTTTTACATCACATCAACCCTTTCTGTTAGCTACAGTATGTCAGTTTATTTGTTACGTTCTTCAGCAAAATGACATTACCCTTGATAAAATAATAACTAAGCCAGGGGAGAGACCTTGGCATGGCGCGTAGAGGTCGCGGGGGCCCGCAAAGGGGCACTGCGGTGGTGGAAGGAGAGGTTTGGAGGGTAAACAAATTGTTTTTTGTCGGAGTTGGTGTACTTGATTAAATTTTAGTTTATAGTCGTTGCAATAGTTGCAATTTTTTTCGTAGAACAAAATTGTCTCATATATTTCAGTGCGTACGGATTACGACAATCATCCATATGATACAAAGATTAGGCGCTTTCAAAATCGTTGTATTAGGAATCTCGAAACATCGAGCAGAAGTTTAGATATTTAGAATTTTGGACTGCGAAAGAAAGAAGAAGAATAGCTATTTCTAATGAATGCTTACACAATTGAGGGAGAGAGAGAAGGACAGCTTGACGGGTTTTGGAGTTTGAACTTTGAAGAGAGCAAGTACTACGTTCATGTGGTGTTTGGATCTTTGACGATGGTGCCTAGGTTTTTTTACTTCTGAATTTTAAAGGCTTTTTTTGGGATTCAGTGGCTTAGTGGAGGAGCTACCAAAACTCGGTCCATTTGGGCCGCTTTGCTCATCTACCTAACTAACGACACTGGTTGGGCCTGGCCTTTCTGTTTACAATATTTGAACTCGAACATGTAAATGACTAGATAATAAATTAATAATATGCAAAGTTTTAAAAAATGTGGTCCGACCGGTCGGACTATGAATAGAGTATAAATTTGGGTCATTTTTGGGGTAAAAAATGGTGTTTGGTCTGACCAAACAAAATCCGGTCGAACAGAATAATTCGCTCAGAAAATCTGGTCACAACGATGGTTCGACCGGAAATTTGGTATATTTTATATTTTTTTATTATTGTTAGTTTATATTTAACTATATATCCAAATATATTTCAAAAATTACATCAAAATAAGAATGAAAAAAGTTCTAGTCTGACCAATAGTTGAGCCGATCGGACCGACTGACCTAGAGATTAGACCCAATTCCGAATCGACCTCCGGGTCATTTCTAAGAACCATGATAATATGGCATTGAATAGGATCTCATACAAGCCATTATATCACGGCTTGCCATGTAAATGGAAGTTTTCATGAACTAACATATCTTTTAGATCATGACAAATACCTCACTTAGTCACATACATATGACCGACCAACTATAAGGAAATAATTGCAATAGTTAATTAGGTTCGAATTCAAGGTACTTTATTAAATTATAATAATTCTATTATAAGTTAGATCTTAATAATTTACTTGAATTAATCTATTGTTTAGCACATAAACCATAAATCATATTCTCTTGGCGAGAACATCCAATGAACGTGGGGGTTAGGTTTGGTGTCCAACCCATTTCCATTCACCACTAATGATCTCACCGCTCCTATCTCTACTCTTATTATTGGCTGTCTGCACGTCACTTGCTTATTGTAATCGCCCCTTAACCAATAATTAAACAGGAATTTTTTTTTTCAAAAATGTGTTATTGTATAATGTCAAAATTTTAATTACCAAATTGATGTGCTACAATATTTTTTTTATAATTTGGAATGAATCATTAGAAAATTATCCATGACAATGAAATTACAGAAAAAATTTTTGGAACCAAATTAAAGAATTTTTTTTAATTTTTCAATTTTTCTTCTTCGTCAACGAATCTCCAACCCCGACATAGCCCCCTCCTTGGCCTCCATCACAGCTCTTTCTCGTGATTCCGTCATAGCCCTTCCGCGTGACTTGGATTTTTGGTCGATGAAGGGAGAGGACGAGGATGGCGGGTGTGGGAAAAGGAGGGGTAAGGACATTGGGCCGAATGAAGTTGACTCTGTTGCAATGCCTCCTTAGTCGCAACTCTCCCTAACTTGGATTTTTGACCGGTGAAGGGGGAGGACGAGGACGGGTGAGTAGGAAGGAGGTGATGGGTGGAAGAGCTCGGGGATGGATCAAAAGAAGAAGAAGTTGTTGTTGGGGTCAGAGATTCGTTGATAAAGAAGAAGAATAATTGAAAAATTGAAAAAATAAAAAAATCACGAGAAAAAACACCGATGACATGGTTCCAAAAAAATTTCTTGTGATTCAGTTCAAATAACAAAAAAAAAATATCGATGTTCTACATGAACATCAATTTGATAATTAAAAGTTTGTGGACACCATTTTCGTAATTTACCTAAACATTAGCACATTTTGAAAAAAATCCGAAAAAATTCAACGGGCAGGTCACCCAAACGACGCCGTCCTTCAACTTACGTTGGAGATCCTCGGTCCTTCCTTCTTCGCGCTTTGGGAACTTTCCATGCCAGCCTTTAATTTCCTTCCAAATCTCACGCGCTACGATAGTTATTACGTTTATTTATTATAAATCTAGTTTTCCAGAACTAGCTCAATGGCGAAAAAATATGCACAGTTCTTGAAAAACAGATGAATTTGATAGAAACTTTTATTTATTTATGATTCTTTATTCAAATTAACTTGAATAATTTTAAAATCGAGTCCGTACATTATATCCCAAATTTATCAACTTTCATAAACTTAAGTAAAAGTTAGAATTTCGAATGGTTTGAAAAACATTAAAGTCCTGATCCCTTAATGAAATATAATTTCCTTATAAAATGTAACCCCTTTAACATTTAATAATAACTGAAATTATTATTTAAATAAAATAATATCAAATTTTAATTTGAATCTCCATAGTCAATAACATTGTTAGGAATTGTGAAGTAAAACTGCCCATTAACTCAATTTCGTTCGCCAAATTACTTTATTTTTGCATAGAAGAAAAATACGATCTTGACAGGAACATTTTAAAAAATTATTACTAACGTCGTAAACTCATCTGGAAATATAATAAAAAATAAAAAATTTTCTTACTCTGTTTTATCATAGTTTTTTAAGATTAATTTTCTTTATATATTATAAATATAAATATTAGTTACAAATTACCTACTCCCCGGATAATCACGAGGGCACGACGCGCTTACAACTGAGACTTGCGTAAGTAATGGCAAATCGCGCTCTAAATTTTCTTCGATCTCGTCCCTTTTTTATCTGAAAATAAATATCGTTCAAATTTATAGTAGCATAACTGCTAAAGCAAATTGAAAATTCGCCGCCATTAAAAGAAGCGAAAAACGTTATTAGAAAAAGGAAAAAAAAACAATAAAATAAAATAAAATAAAACGGAGGAGAAGGAGAGGTCAGAGGAGGGGGATTTCTTCATTTCTTTTTCTCTCGGAGTTTCAACTTTCAAGTCGTTCGCGGAAATAACAAGACGAAGAAACCGAATCTCGCCGCAGGAATATTCCATTCGAAGGTCATCGGGCTCGGGATCGTGGTTGATTGATTGTTATATGCCATTTCGTTTGCGGTTTGGTTGAGATTGGGGGAAAGGGAAGGAGGAGAAGATGAATGGCGGCGGGTGGGAGAGGATATCGTCGAGATCGAGGTTGAACCGGAACGAGACGTTGACCGGCCGGACGACCACGCGCACCGTTCGGCTCGGTCGAGTGCAGCCGCAGGCGCCCGGTCACCGGACAATCTTCTGCAACGATCGCGAGGCTAACCTCCCCGTTAGGTTCAAGGTCCGTTCTACCCTTCTATCTTTGCGGTTACGAAATCGCCAGTTAAGGAACCTGCGAAATATAGCTTATATTACTTACGGTAACGTTTCGTTTGTCTCTTTTTCGGAGGAATACTTTAGGAGGTGGGAAGTTGTAGTTAAATTTAAATCTAGCTGTTGCGTGTCAATAGTTTCTTCCATTTGGATAAGGTATAGAACTGAGCGTGGTTCCTAGGTTGAGGATATAGGCTCGCAGCAAGGGGATTTGAGGCTGAATTGCACAGATGAGCGGACGCCGGGCTGCTTCCGTCTCGGTTTGGTTTTGTAGCAAAGAATAAAAGTTAGGGTTGTGGGATTGAGTTTCCAGGACGCACGGGAGTATTACATTTGGGTTTTATCTTGTTCTCCTATGTATTTTGTCTATGTGAGTTGATTTGCACAGCTTTTTGTGGATTCCGGCATGGTACGTCTTGTTGTAAGCCGGCTATC